>QNQO01002936.1:0-80495 GCA_003290165.1 Berberis thunbergii | reverse complement strand
ATGGATGCACATCTTATATAAATGCCAATAGTTTGTGTCTAGGCGAGTTTTCTCGAGCTCTTTGAGTGAATCATTTAGCAGCTGAGATGTTTAGTAGGATTTTTTTTTTTAATTTGTTTTTTTCATTATCATCTATATCTGTTCAACCAAATAAATTGTAAAATAGTAAGTACTTACCAGTTCTGTGGTTTGTCTAGAGAAACAACAAGCTTTTAACTACGGGGCCTAACAACTTTGTAAGCGAGCCATGTTACTCGACATCCAATTGTCTCAATAAAACATTTTTATGAAGGCTCATAAATGTCATTTGGTTTGTTGCAATATCGACCCAAACACATATGACATTAGGTTCTAAAGAATATTATGAAGAAGTTGTTTTGGATCACTTGAAAACCATCGTCCTTTGGTTATGTTTTCCCCGACCCACGCAATCCAACAACTTGCACATGTTCTTTGAGCTGCTAGCCACATTCTAACAAACCAGTATAAAACAAGGCAATGAACTACAATTTTAAATTAATATTTTCACATTAAAATACATGAAGCAGTTTAAATATTTCTCACATTTGGTATTGATATATTGTCATGGCTCTCATTCTTCCAAACTTGTGTGAATAATAAACTTTGTCAGTAGCCATGCAACTCTATTACCAATAGCTTTTTCAATAGAAACCATATCAGGTGTTGGCCTCCACAAAATGTGTCAAGTTTCTTGCTAAAATCTACCCAAACTTTCGAAGCTTAGGTCCAAGAAGAATATGATGAACAACCTCTTTAGGATCACTTAAAGACCAACGTCCTTCAACACTATTTCCCCTGATCACACAATCTAGCATCTTGCACTTGATGGTAGAGGTAGTTTTCGTACTCTGCCAACATTGAAATATAAAGCAATAAATTCTATTGCGGAGCAAACTTTTTAAGGCAAATAAGGCAGAAAATTATTGAGAAAAATAAGATAGAAAAATTATAAGGCAAACTTGTAAAAACTATTTTTTTGTCCCTTTCTTACCGTCGTAAAGAAATGTTGTTAGATTCCATATTTTTTGACTCATACTCATAATGAATTTGTCGACAATCCATGCAATCACATTACCAACAGCTTTGATACAAAACCATATCAGCCATAGGCCTCCATAATTATGCTTGAGGTTGCATTGCTAATCTACACAAACCTTTACAGTTTTTGGTCCAAGTGGAATATGATTAACAAGTACTTTTGGATCACTTGAAGATAATCGTGCTTCAGCCACTGTTTCCCTGATCCAGTCCAATCAAGCAACTTGCACTTGTTGATTGAAGTAGTATTCACACTTGTTGGCGAAGGTATTTTATCATCCTCCCCAAATGGGTGGCCTTACATTGTAAGATTTCAAATTAGAAGCAAAAAGTCTCAAATAAACAACAAAGCATCAACATAGCTCATTTGAATAAACAACAAAGCATTTATGTTGTTAATTACTTGCTTGATTTTTCATTAGTTGTGCAATTAAACTCTCCAGATTGCTTATCTGGCCTTCATTTCATTTGTTCTTCTTCAAGCTGACTCACATGTTTCTCCCTTGCTTGTAAGAAAGATAATTTAGTCTTACTCATTAATCTCTTATCATTCCTTTGGGATCCTGACCAAAGACTTGTGAAAGAGCGTCTTTATTTACATTACTTGATGAGACGATGGTGATTGGAATTCAATCTTTTTCAATGTTTCCTAAAGGAATAGATAAGTAAAAAAGTATAAGAAATCCAATAACTGTTATAAAAAATCAAATTGAATATAACAATGGCGTATGGAGAATGTTCTTCAATAACTTCACACTGCTGTATTCACATGTTTACCATATTTCCTTGTCCGTGATTTAATCCATACCTTAACCCTAGAGAGAGAAGCAGAGTTATTGCTTTTTTTTTTTTTGTTTCTGCATATGAGAAAGAATTCAAGATGATTAACTCAGTACAATTAATGTAATAGTTAAATAATTTCACAAGTAAATTATAAACTAAGCATGACATTCACCATATCAAAACCCAATCGAACAATCCACATTCGACTACATGTGTGTGACACTTGTTCTAGCCTCATTGCTTTAAACCTTGCACTTTTAGCCTGCAACCATTTACAATAAAAAGGCGATAGTGAAAACATGTCATGATATTAACTCGTACAATAAATGAATGCCCAAACATGTAATCTGAAATTTACCTTAAATTTTGCACTTGTTTTGTCTTAACAAATTTCTTCCATTCTTTAGCCTTCTTATATTATCAGGACAAAGTTTAAGTCTTTCTTTTTCATTCGGTGCCTCAAGAATTTTTCGAACCAATTTTGATTTTGAAGCCCTAAAGATCGCACCCATCTCCTTAAATATGTAATCCTTTTGCCACTCCTCCTCTACCTTGTATCTTGCCTTCAAGATATTCATTAAAATAATCAACCCCTATAAAATAAAAACTAAAAAAACCCACACTTTAAAAAGGTAGAGGAGGAACATACATTATGTCTTTCACAATATTTTCTATGTTCCAAAGAAAACTTCCTCCAATCATCAAGTCTTACTGGTATATCTCTCGTACGAGAAGTCCTAAGTAATAGGACAACTAACAAACCCATGCCCATATGGTTGACCACCATTAGTCCATTCAACATCAACCCGACTATTAGGATCCAAAACAATATTCTTCATTTGGTCTGACCTTTCTTTCGCTTAATTCCTTGTGAAGTTTGTGCACTACCTTAGAATTTAGGTTGACTTCAACTATAGGTTCATCTTGATCCTCTTATTGGTTGGGAGGTATTAGAGGAGGTTCATCATCTCTTGGCGCCAAACTTGCTTTTGAAGATGTAGGTCCCTTCCGAGGAGATTGTGGGCTTTAGATGCTTCTAAAGGCTATGTACTAGGTTCATCATCATTTTGCGCCAACCTAGTACATGCTCTCCTAGTACGGGTTGCTGGAGTGTCCAAGCCTGCAGATTTTGGGCTATTTTCTGTCATTAGCAATCTTTTCTTGGACTTCCTTAAGCCACATGCCAAATAAGCTACAAGAAGAAAGAGGGCAAGTTAAAAATCAAGCCCAACTAATTGTATATCCAACACATACTGCTTGTGAGATTTGTTTTTCCCATTTTAGTAAACTTGAAGCAAAAGATAAATAAAAAGTAGGTACACACAAGACTCACCTTTTTGAAATTTTTTTAATAAAAAAAATTAGGTCGTTGACCCTTTTTATCTATTTATTTAATTTATTAATCTATGCTCGAAGGCTACATGACTGACCCTATAGGGCTAACCAAACCAGGCCCGAAGGCTACAATCTTGCTTTCGCTCCGGTTCACCACTTCCACCTTACATGAAGACTTGCTTTCACTTCGCTCCGGTCTAGTCAATCTAAGCAACTATTTGTAAAATTGTAGAATTTAGATCATGCAATAGGTGTACAATGTTTATTCTGGAACCCTACTATTTATTGCTAGAAACATACTGTTTTGGGAGAATATATTGTTTCTGGTAGTAGGTTGAAAAGGATTGACCTTTTCTTCCACATTTTAGTTCTCCATTGTCATCTTCCTCGTTTTCTTTCTCACTTCATTGTACCATCTTTTTGAAGTCATTCACAAAATATTTGAGAGCATTGAAAATGCTTCTGCTTGTGATTCTAGGATTCTTCCATTTTCCTCATTTCCATCAAACCATGATTTTTTTTTTCTACAAAATGGATGTGTCGGTGGAAGAAACTTTCTATGACCCATGAATGAAACTTTCTACTGCATTTCAACCAATTATGGCGTGTATCCTTGCCACATATTGGGCATGCCATTTTTCCATGTGTGATGCACCCTGCAATATTCCCATAGGCTGAAAGATCGTGTATGGTCGACATCAATATTGCTCTTAGATTGAAGATTGTTTTACTGAAGGCATCATAAGAACTCACCCCATTGGCCCATAGAAATGTAAGTCTTCTACGAGGGATATCTGGCCAAATACTATGCTTGGAACTCAAATTGGAGAGGAGATTAAAGCCATTATGGCCAATCCAGCCTGAGATTACGCGTATCAGCTGAAATAAAGGCCATTTATCATTAATCAAGTCCCAACTTACTGAATCACGAGTGTCACATCTTCCCATCATCGCTTTTATGATTTGTATGCCACCTAATTGTTCAACCATTTTTCTGACCTAAACATCCTCTTAAATCTAGGAATGATAGGAAAAGTATCTCAAGACTTTAGCGGGAATACCTTCTTTAGGTTTTTTGTATGTTGATCTACCCTTCCATCTTGAAATACCACACTTTGGGCAATTATCTAGATTCCTTACTGTTTCCCAAAGAGACAAAAATCATTCTCACAAGCGTGGATCTTTCATACCCTAGATCGAGTGTCCTTAAGAATTTTTTTACCTGGTACAAAAACTTCAGAAGTACATTGTCCCTCAGGCAGCATATCATTCAAAAATTTCAAAAGTTCATCAAACCTTTTTCAGGACACCCACTCACTGTTTTGTGATTATACAAAATTACAATCGCCGACAACTTGGTTGTATTTCTTACAAATTGGGTACAAAGAGTTTCTGCATCTACTAGTTTATCATTGAAATCCCTTTCTCATATCTCTTCATTAGGCTCACCATAGTCTTCATCATGAAAGTTGGCTGTTTTATATAATTTGTATGTTTCAATCATATCAATGTCTTCATCTTGCTCACATGTAGAATATGGTTCCCCATGGTGATACCAATTTGTGTATTTAGGATCCATCTCCGCTATCACCAAATGCTCAAAAATTTCATAATAACAATGATGGCTTAAGTTTTAGACAATCTTTGCAAGGGCAATATAACTTTTCTAACACTTTTTGAATTCTTTTCAATCATTTTCACAAAGTTCTATGCTTTTTGCATATACTCATGGGAAGCTCTATAAACAAAAGCAAAAAAATTCACTAAGACTCATCTAGAGTACTATTCTTAAATACCAAATTATGTATGGTTACATTACCTGTTCAGATGTACCCAATCTTTATCCATCATCACAAATTCAAGAGGTGATCAAGGACTTCCAACTTGAGTATAAGATGGAGTAATTAAGGTGGTGCGGTCATGATTGGGTATAAACTAATTAAAAACTCTAAAAGGAAGAAATGTGTGCAAAGGAAAAAGAGTATACACCAAGAAAGACCAATAATTCAAAGTTTACATGTTCTATTGAATATCAATTTCCATTGTGAAAATGTGTACAATACATCATTAACAAACAACACAATAACAATTTATCAAGCAAATGCACCCAATCACCTCATTGTTAGATTAATAAGCGAATGAACCCATTCTGAGGATTTATGGCCTTCTAAATTTAGTCTAAAAGGATTATACATATATACATATATTCAATTTATATGACCAAACATTACCTTTCACTTTTGAACTCTATAGCTTGAGAAGTGGATAAGAAGACTAAAACTTTGAAACCATGCACACATTCTTGTGGATTAGCCTATAACTCCATTGGTTAAGTTAATGAACCCCAAGACGAGAATACGAAGGAATGAGTTGTGGTGTACATGCTAATGAAATGCCAAACTCAAAATGAGGTGAAATTTAGTTCGCACCACATTCAAGATATGAAATGATTGATTCTCTTTGCTATTCAAGATATGGAAACAACACAAATGCAAATACAATAATAATCATATTCATAAGACATACTCTATCTATTAATACAATTACATTATACAAAACTAATCAAAACAATTTACCACACTCTGACAGTAAAAAAAGGCAAACAAAACATAGTTATGCATCACTCATCTCATTAATTTCAACCCTTAACATGAAAACAATATTCACAAATCAGTTTCAAGTAAAATCCCCAAAATTTCATACAATTCAATTACTTTAATTAATACTATGTTAAGCTTAGTTAGAGATCCAAACCAAACAAAACCCTTTCTTCTAAACCTAACAACATGCAATTCAAACAGTTGAACTCATCATTTAGCCTAATTTCATTCTCGTATAAGGCATCAACTCTAGAAAACGTAAATACTTAATAAAGTTATGGAAGAGGAACAACAACAAATACATATATTTCGTAAATCATGCATCTTACATTAATGTATTATTATTATTATTATTATTATTATTATATTATTATAATTATTATTAAATTTTTTTATCAACGACCAAAAAAATAAAATATATATATATATATAATATATATATATATTATTTATTCATGTGTTTTATAACCCAATCACATAATTACACCTAGGCAGCATGACGCCAAGCAGTCTAGCATTCAGCCCAACCTCGCCCCAGCTGAAACACAGTCTGGACATCGCAGGCTATCCTTGCATGATCCTCGCAGCCGTGCCAGATCCGGGTAAATCTGTCGTTACTCTCCCCATGGCGAATGTACGCCGTATGCAATCTGTCAAGCACAATCAAGCTTGCCACTCGCCTAGGAAAATCTTTTCCATCGAAGAGACAGTCCTATAATCTCGTTGTGCTCTATCGCTAACACATCCGCAAACCGCATTGGCCTCTCTATAGATATGTTGGCAATCTAACATCATTGTCGTCGCCAGAAGCTTAATGTCCTTCAAAATTTTCTCCAAATTCCAAGGGATTTTCAAAGTCTCCTTAAACCAGCCACAAACAAGTTCCGAGTTCGTTTGAATAACCACCTTTTTGAAACCCAATGCGAGACAAAGGCGGAGGCCCTCAGCTAGAGCCAAAATTGCCGCTTTATTGTTGGATCCTGAACCAAAAAAAATTGCTTTCCCACAATACAAAAACCCTTAGAGTCTCTAATGATCACACCGCCAGATGCCTTGTTCTTACAGGAGGATCCATCCACATTGAGAGCCAAATCTACTGGAGGGGGTTTCAAAAAAACAATTCTAACTAACTTCCTTCAAACTGGGATCACATGCAACCCCAAAGCCCGTAATGGTGCCTTGTTCTTGCTAACTTGCTTGGGAATTATAAAATTGTTTGCCAATCGCAGATTGCGCCTAATGTTCAAAATCACAAAGGCAGGATTTGGGGAAACATTTTCATACACGCATTTCACCTATGTTTCCAAAATTCCCATAAAATGAACATAGGAGTAAGAAAAGATAACACACCTGTTTGCGCTCTGTTTGGCTCTTTTGAACCAAATTATGAGCACCGTGGAAACTTCTGTTGGTCTCCTTATATGGACTTCAAAAATCCGTTCAAAGTGTTTCCACACCCGCACCGCAAAATCTCCGTCCAGAAAAAGATGATTCAAAGATTCACTCTTTGGCGAGCTGCAACAGCGACATCTAGAGGCTAGACTCAAACCGCATCTGTATAATTCCCCATCCACTGGCACCCCTCTACGGAGTAACTTCTAAAGAAACTCTTATTCTGGAAGGAAGAATGTCGTGCCAAATCTTCTTACTAAGTGCATTGACCTTCTCATGTCTACATAACATTACATAGGCCGACTGAAGAGAAAAGAGCCCATTTGGGTTTGGTACCCATACACATGTGTCCTTACCATAATTCTCACCACGTAATCTATCTGCAAAAAGAGTATGCGCCAAGCCTCTGAGATCTGGATGGACCAATTCAAAATTTGTTAAAAACACCTCGCTAACTGTAGGCCAAAAACCTTGACTAACCAATGTCGGCGATCTCCTGAAAGAAACTACCGTGTTCTAATTTTCCTAAAAAAAACTAATATTCCCCCTGCCAATACGCCAAAGCGAATTGCTCAAAATAAAGATTTGCCCAACATGATCTCTTTAAAAAAGGTGAAAACCCAGCTTTCACAAGTTGACTATTCAACGCAACTCCATGTAACCAGTATTTGCTCCTCATAAAAGTAGCCCATAAAGAGTCTAAAGTAATTAATCTCCAAAGCGTCTTGATTCGAAAAGCCTTCACAACCATCAAGTCTCTAACTCCCAAACCTTTTTCATCTCGTGGGAAACAGATGTTATCCCATGACACCCATTTTTTCTTCAGTTGTCCTTCACAATCCCCCCACAAGAAGTTTGCCAACAAGCTATTAATCCGTAATAAAACTCTCATAGGAACACACATGATGCTAAGAATATAAATTTTAATCGAGTTAAGGACATGTTTAATCAAAATTATTCGTCCTCCCGGAGATAACAATTTTGCCTTCCATCCCTGAATACGAGCTTGAATTTTAGCTATCAAATCTTCAAAATATGAAAATTTAACTCTTCCTTGGAACATTGGCCCGCCCAAGTATTTCAGAGGAGCATCTTTAAACTGGAAACCCGTACAACTTTTTAACACCACCATTCTTTCCGCGACTGCCTTGTCGTCCAACATAAAAGAACTTTTATCCTCATTTATTTTCTGCCTCGAGGTCTTACAGTAACGTTGCAAGAACTCCATGCATCCCATTATTGAGGATTTTCTTCCATTTAATAGTGTCATCTGCATACAGAAGGTGTGAAATAGGATTGCAATTCCTGGGTGTATAATAATACCCAATTTCCCTTTATCAAAAGCCTTTTTCAATCCCCTACTCAACACTTTAGAGGCAATAATAAAAAGAAACGGAGAAAGATGATCGCCTTGCCTTAAGCCCCTAGTAGATCTGAAAAAACCTTTGTAGGCTCCTTGAAGCAGGACCGAAAAGCCACAAGAAGCAATACAGTTGGAGATGAGATGACAAATTCTACCAGTAAAACCAAATTTTTTAAGCACTGCGAACAAAAAGTTCCATTCCATTCTATTATACGCTTTCTCCATATCAATTTTCAGCACCACATTGCCTCCAAAAACCTTCCTGTTGATGTCTCTAAGCAATTCCTGCACCAGGCCTATATTTTCTCCAATGAACCTGCCTTTAACAAACACCCCCTGTTCTTGAGAAATCAACCCTGGCAAGAGATCTACCAGCCTATTGCAGAGAATTTTACTGAAAATCTTATAAATCACATTACACAGACTGATTGGGCGAAATTCAGAAAAAGAACCTGGATTCTCAATTTTAGGGATCAGAGCCATGAAATTGGCCGAAAAAGAAGCCGGCATCGCCTCCCCTTCAAAAAATTGTATAGCTGCCTCTAAAATATCCATACTCAGAATCTCCCAACAAGACTGAAAGAAATCAGCAGTAAAACCATCTGGTCCTGGCGCACTATTTTTGGGTATGTCGAAAACAACATCTCTCACTTCCGCCAACAAAGGTCGTTTGACCAAAGTGTCACACTGACCGGGACTCAGCAACTTCGGAATACAATTTAACAAACCCGTATCCACCATACAAGTTCCTTGAGAAGACAACAGATCAGCAAAAAACTCATTGGCTTTGTCAAGAATCTCACCAGGTTCCAAAATAGTCCTACCGCACGGCAAAGTAATCTGATTGATGGCTCGTCGCTTTTGTTTGGACTTGGTGGAAGCAAAAAAGAATTTGGTGCAAGCATCCCCCCCCTTAAACTCTTTTTCACCTGATTTCTGAATCCAGTAAAGTTCCTCCTGTTGTAGAGTCAATCTGTACTCTGCCTGACACCGACGTAAATTACAAACAACATTGACATCCCAGTTAGCATCAACATTTAGACCATTATTACTGATATTTGCAAAACCCGCCAAAAAGTCGTTTCCCACTGTTGCATTTCATCTTCTAAAGCTCGGATTCTGCTAAAAACATTTCAAAAAACCGTCTTATTCCACTGTATGAGAGCTCGCCGGGTCATTTTAAGTTTAGCATCCACTTTATCAATGGGTCTCATGTCACCCATGTCAGTCAACCACATGTCTTTAACCAGATCAAGAAACTCAGAGTGGGTTGTCCACATATTAAGGAATCGAAAAGGGGCAAAATCGATTCTCGATTGAGTTGGCATGGAAGCCAACAACGGAGAATGATTTGAAAAAGTTTTGCTGAGATGTTCCACTTTTGGACTACCCAAATCTGTCAACCATGCTGAATTAACAAAAATTTTATCAAGTCTGACCCAAATACGCTTACTGCCTCGCCTGTTATTACACCAAGTGAGTCGAGGCCCCGAGAATCCACAATCAATTAGGCCACTATTTTCAATACAGTCAGTAAAATGTGGCATGCTTGCCAGGGACGGCTCAACTCCCCCCACTTTTTCGCCCGAATGCAAGTAAGTATTAAAATCACCTCCGACCATCCAAGGAATATCATGATTTGCAGCAAAATTGGCCATATTTAACCAGAGATCCCTTCTTTCATCGACAGAGCATTTAGCATAAACAAAAGAAATAAAAAATTCTCGAAGCAGAGTCTGTTACCTAGCAATGAATGATCTGATCCGACATATCCACCACCGAAAGGGCAAGAGATTTATCCCAAAGAAGCCAAATCTTGCCGCCAAACGCGTCATTCAAAACAAAACCTCCAAGTTGGAGTTTGTTGCCAATCTCCATGTATCTACTAGCATCAATCATAGGCTCCGCAATCATAAGGATTTCGACTTTATGTTCCACAACCATATTTTTTAATCTCCTTCGCGTGGCCTTATTACAAACCCCACGAGCATTCCAAAACATAAAACTTTCCATCATCTTAAACTCCGGAGGAAGATTTACCCCTCTTAGTCTTACGACGATTTCTCGGAGGTACCGCCAACTTGACTTTGTTCTTAATAGCCTCATCGAATTGCGCCCCCAGCTCTAAATCCTTGATAGCTTGTGATGCGGCCCAAACTCCGAATCCGACGCAGCCTCGTCACTATCTTCTGTGGCACTTTCAAGTGTATTGATATTCAATTTTTTGTTTTTGTTTTTGCAAAGCTCGTCCCTCCTTCACCAGCTGGATAGTGACAACAAACAAAACCCTCCCATCCTGGTCGTTCCCGTCTGCCACGGGTAATGATAAGTTGTCAATGGCCGCGGGTTGTGTGCACATAGCATGTTCTGCTGTCAACTGTTCCAGCACTGTCGGTGTTGCCGTTCCAGCCCCTATTTCCTGCGACATGACAATCGTCACAGGCTGCGGGGTAATAGAAGCTGCTATATTGGAAACCATTCCAGTTATAGGAGAGAAATCAATGAGAGAATCAAAATCAGCCTGGGGTAACACGTCCCTTGTGTTGGTGTCATGTTCTGGCTGGGGCTAAACAACTTCCCTTGTTTTGATGCAGGGCATAGGCTGGGATGAAACGAGGTCTGGCTGGGGCAGAGCACGATGCCACAACTGCTCCGTCGTTGCACTCGCAGCTCGCGTCAATCCTGAATCAGCTTGCCCAAACTGTCCCTCGCTAGTTGAGCCACATGCTGCACCTTGCGACGCAGCCACATGATTAGGTTGAGAACCACTTTTGTTATAAATTTTGTTCATGTCGTCGAAGTGACTACTCTTCTCCCCTGAATTGACCTCCTCCTGTTGCTGTAACGGTTGCTTTTGATTTCCAATAACATTTGCAATCTCCGAAATTGTATACCCCGCCTCCAGGAGGCATTCCTCCATAGAATCGTGCCTAACCTCGGCTTGGTCAGGAGCCATGTTCATACCCACCAATTGGTTAACCGCCGGAGCAGCCTCATCTTCATCAATATTCTCTGTAAGGGTCTCAAATTTGTTTGACATCTCCACCTTTACCGGTTCTTTTTTCGCTAACTTCGCCGTACTCATGCCCTCCTTGATCTCCTCTCCCTTATTATTTTTGGCACCACTTGTGCCCACATCAGAATTTGCACCTTTGTTTGTATTAGCTACTGGAATATACTGTTGCTTGATAACCTTGTTCTCCACCTTATGTTTATCATGTTTCGCTTCTTTCCCCAAGTGGGAGGTTTTCACATGTCCCTTGAGACCTAGTTTTTTTTTCTGCAAAATGCTTCATTATGTCCTAGCAAAGAACAATAGTCACAGTATTTGAATCCCGGGTATTCAATTTTTTGCCAGAAACCCCTATTATTTGACCTATCAATCCAAATCCTATCCGGTAACTTTTCTGCCAACGTCATCTCCACGCAAACACGGGCAGAATTCGGACGTGATAAACAACAAGTATGGTCATCCATGCGTAAGAAACCACCAAAAGAATTCACAATAGCTTTTAAAAGAGGAGGATGAAATAAATGCAAAGGAAAGTTAGGCAACTCTACCCACAGTGGAACCGAGACCGGATCTGCTTTTAGATTGAAACCATCATGCCAGCGAAAAGCTTTGAAACACACTCCTCGGATCAAGAATGAGTCCCTTGACAAGACTTTATTTGCTTCCACCTCTGACTGAAGCCGGACGAGAACGTGCTGTTGATCAAGAAGACCTAGAATGTTATTGAAAAAGCGAATGTTACAAGGTATTTTTAGGCTGGAATCTTAAAGCACCACTAACAAACAAACAACTCACTTTTCTATTTCTAACAAAGAGCATGAGGACATAATTTGTATGCTTTATTGTGGTTAGAATAACTTGTATGCTTTATACAAAGAGGAATTCTAAATGTCGAGGGAAAGGGCGAGGAAATGGGCGAGGAAAGACACGTGGCGGGGTGGGGACCGTCCACCCCGCTCGAGATGCGCGCACCAAAAATGATGGCACGCATCTCGAGCGGGGTGGACGGTCCCCACCCCGCCACGTGTCTTTCCTCGCCCATTTCCTCGCCCTTTCCCTCGACATTTAGAATTCCTCTTATACAAAATCAACATAATTTTTTGCTAACGTTTTCTATTGAGCTGTCACATTTTGCAGGAGTGCAAAATTCATCATCCAGCTAAAGATGGAGATGCATGGATTGAACAGTCCACCAGACCCGTTTTGTTTGGACTATTCCACATGGTATTGATCAATACTTTGAAATGTTTGCAACATTTGTAACTCTTAGGAAGTCATTTTCGCTTATCACATTATGCACTTCCGCTCTGCAGACAAGTTCGGCTACTACTTATATTTGCACAAAAGGCAAGGTATACAATGCCACCGCATGGTATACTTGTCAGGTAAAACAACTTGATCTTTTTATCTCGAATAGCTTTTCTACGTAGTGATTTCAAAGAGATATAACTCAACTTGGTTGACATACAGGATTTAAGCTTCCCAGCGAACACTCATAGCCCAAACTTCTACACTACCGTGGTTATGTTTGAACGTTATACTAGCGCGAGGGCTCGTTTTGGACCGAGAAATAGGAGAATTGGAGCCGACGATGTGACCTTTGTGTATGTGCACTTTCATCCACCAGATGAAACGACAGTAGGATCACTTGAAGAGGATGACAATGAAGCAGACTCGGGAATGCCAGAAGATGCTGATGGCAACACTGTAGAGGAAAGGTCTGGCGGAGAGGCAAGTTGATCCACTGGTAATAGCAGCAGTGGCAGAGGCACAAGGGGAAAAATAGCATGACACAACTCTTAGTAAGTCAGAACTCAAGCTCCCTTAAACAATCCAACACCTAGTATATCTATATCTACTACTACCACTACCTTCCTTTTCAGTCAGAACTTGATGAGCTCCCGTAGGCAAAATGCACTAGAGTAAGCTTTGGATACCCACTGCCTGGTTGATTGAAACTAATTGTATGATTTGCAAAACATCAACTGTTCTGAAAGTGCGAGTTTTTCACTGAATCAATTGGTATGTTATTTAAACTTATTCAAGAAAATAATATGTTAGTCACTAATTTTGAATGAAGTATAATGAATATCAACTTGTCCTAGATAAGCAAGGGCTAATAAAAGAATATCATATGAGGGCACATGATGTTTAGTCACTTCTTAGAGGCACAAAAGTGATGATTCCATTTAACACTGAGCATCAACCTATTGGAGATGCAGCTGGTCTCTTAGGAAGTTTTTTAGGAGAATTGGGATCCAATTTTAAGGCTTTTCCAGTTGGATACAACTCTTGGAAATATGTGCCAAAAAGTTACAAGGATGGCGTGTATACTACTATTATACAGGTATGGCTTAATTTATGCTTGTCACTTACCTTGTTTATTAACTCACCGATCCACACACAAGAGGATCAAAAAACAATTCCAGGTTAAAGGCTGAGATGGTAATTAATATTTTACATCCTACCACACTTTAAGTTATCATTCTCAACAATATTATTTAAAGTTATATGACTTCATAATATCGGTGTAGGAATATGAACTTGGGAGACCTGTGAGTAGGGGAGATGTGTATATTGCAACACACACAAAAAAGGACGGGTCTTATGTAACTGACGAAGCGAGACAAATAAGTGTAAGTAATTTAACTATTTTTTTATAGAACTATATTAATTAATGTTTAGATAAATTTTGAATTCAAAGTTTGATGGCTTGCCTCATTAATGTAGGAGAAAATTGTAGAGATTGAGAAAAAAGATTCCACATCACGATCCATATCACAACAAGATTCACTTGCTAAGGTGTTAAGAAAAAAACATTCAGACCGAGTTCGAGCTTTGGGATTCGGGCCATGTCCATCTCAAGTCTTTGGCAACACCAATAGTAGGTTTAGTGGGATGATGTCTTCACAACCAACGCAAAACACTGATCTTCAAGTGCAACAGAGAATTCACCAGCTGGAGTCACAGTTAGAGACAAAGAAATTAAAGAGGAAGGGATATGAAAGAGCATTTACATACATTTTTCAGAAGTTGGATGGAAATGTGCATGCTGAGTTTGCAAGATAATTCGCTACACCCGTATGTTTCTTTGCCTTTACATTATTTTAATATATATTAGTTAACAGTGATATTGGTTACTTACTAAATATAAATCAATTAATTATTGTAATTTAGTTCAAGTTTAGAGTAATATTGTTGACTCATCATTTTCAGGCACAAAACGAAGAAAGTGGGCAAACTTCACCAGCAACTGCAAGGCCCTCATCACCTAGTCAAAATAATAATGAGGATCTTCATTGGCTCCACTCTCCATAGCATTGTCTAATTTCTTTCAAGAACATGGTACAATTTCAGCTGTAGTAAATTTGATTTTAACTATCAAACTTCAAGAAATTCAACATGTATTAGCTTTGATATATTGTTAACTTTGATGATAATATATGTTTTTTTTTGTTAAAGTTGATGACAATATAGTTGAAGTTAAGTTTTCTGTAATGATTTCGGCATAAAATAGTTGTGTAAAATTGTGGGTTGTTTACAGATTGTTTACAGGTTGAAAAATGTGATTACAGGTTAAAATGTGACTACAGATTGTTTACATATTTCTTGTGCGCATAACAGAATTATCATGATAATAATGAAAAGCATTAGCAGCGGTTTTAACAGTCACTAAAAGAATACCAATTGGAATTTGGCAGCGGGTATAAACCGTTGTAGGCGCCACGAACTATAGCGGCGGTTAAGAATTGTCGTAGCATATTATAAAATGTCAATTCTTGCCCCATATTTAGCGACGGTTAGCACCCATCGCTATATGGTATTTAGCGACGGGTTTACCAACGGTTACTTCTAACCGTCGCTAAATAACATACATCAACGGTTATGCCAGCGGTTGCCAAAAAATGCCGCCAAATGCTCTTGTGACGCCTTTATTAGTGGGGTTGGCCAACCGTCGCTAAACACCTGTTTTCTTGTAGTGTGTGACTTTCTCATACTTTTTTGTTTTCAATGCAATTTTATATGTAATTGCAAACATTAAAGCAACGAATTGCTTGTTCACAAGTGGCGTAAAACCTCCAACCAAAAAATATTTGAAATTAATATCTAAAATAGTAACTAAAGAATTCAATGAAAATATATGCCACTAGCCAACTCGTACAAAATTTGAGCCTCATATAAACATTTTTTTTGATGAAATTGTATTAGAATCGTATTATGTTTATAAATTTTTGATTTTTCTTTTAGCTTCAATTAGATATTTATCCTAATTATTTTGTGATTTTAGTTATATATTCTAGTTATTACGTTCGTTTGCCCATTGCTAAGGTTATTGATATTGTGACCTTATTTTGGCTTAAAGTTGGATTACACTTAATTCTATTTGGTATATGCAATGTATTTTTATAGTTTTATTTTTCTTATTTTTCTAAATCGAGTAAATTTTTTTTCTTTTTTACTTGCCATTTCGCCTTCATTGACTAAAATCCTAGGTTCGCCATTGCTCTTAGGATTATATTCTTTAACCGGCTGATGCAACACTATCATGGTGTTTACAGATTGGTTATTTCCCATCAATATTGTCCATAGTAACTGAATCAGAAGTAACAATGAAAAAAAGCTCACGAGAGCGACGAAACGTCGAGGAAACGCGTGAGGAGAGAGAGCAATCTATCCCTCGCGAGATGAGCAACAACACACATCTCAAGGGGGGTGGATGGTTACACCCATCCCTCGCTCTCTCTCCCTCGCCCGTTTCCCCGACATTTAGAAAAGCTGGAAAAAAAAAAAAAAAATACAAAGGAATGATAAGACCAAATGGTCAGACTCACAGTGATATAATGGACAAAATAAAATCTTGAAGTTTTTATCATAAAGAGGAAGATGGGTACGTGCATATGCTGTGAAGAGGAACAGGACATAAGCATACTTGTCCAATCATTCAAAACCTATATGTAGGCTATTCAAATAGTGGAGTGCTTCTACAATGCATTGGTATTTTGCACTGGTTTTTTGCCTGGTGCAACCAGGCACCGTTAAATTGCATCGGGATAAGTCCTATTACTAATCTCGATGCAATCCAACGGTGCCTGATTGCACCAGGCAAAAAACCAGTGCAGTTAGGAAAAACCGCAAATAGTGAGTATGGCATTTTTCACGAAATTGCTATTGTAATAAAATATTTAATTAATTTTCAATTTTATTAGCCATATCATCGAGATTCCACTACAAAAAAAAGTTTTAATAGCTACGGAAACTAGCGACGGTTTTTTGATATCGTCGCTAATTATACGATTAACGACGGCAAAAAACCGTCGTTAATTGCTTTCAAAACTATTTCAACCCATAATTATAAAAATTCGTCACAAAATATTTAGCGACGGTAATTTAGACGTCGCTAAAATTTACAAATAAAAATAATTGGTTTTTGATTTTTTTATTAGCGACGACAAAAAACCGTCGCTAATTGGTTTTAAAAAAAATCAAACACTAAAGAGATTAGCTACGAAAATTTACCGTGGCTAATTGGTTTTTGATTTTTTTAGTAGCGACGGCAAAAAAACTGTGGCTAATTGGTTTTATATATTTTTTTTGAGATCAAAGAATATCAGATCAGATCAAAGAAGATAAAAAAAGATCAGATCAAAGAAGATCAGATTAAAGAAGATCAGATCAGATCAAAGAAGATCAGAAAAGATCAGATCAGATCAAAGAAGATCAGATCAAAGAATATGAGATCAAGGAAGATCAAAGAAAATCAGATAAAAAAAGATCAGATCAGATTAGATCAAATAAGATCATAGAAAATCAAAGAAGATCAAAGAAGTTCAAAGAAGATTAAAGAAGATAAAAGAAGATCAGATCAAAGAAGATGGGATCAAAGAAGATCAGATCAAAGAAGATCAAATCAAAGAAGTTCAAAGAATATCAAAGAAGATAAAAGAAGATGAGATCAAAGAAGATCAAATAAGTTCAAAGTAGATCAAAGAAGATGAAATCAAAGAAGATCAAAGACTAATTGGTTTTAAAAAAAATAAAAAATTAAACACTAAAGAGATTAGCCAGGGCAATTTGCCGTGGCCAATTGGTTTTTGATTGTTTATATTAGCGACGGCAAAAACCGTCGCTAATTGGATTTAAAAAAAAATCGAACACTAAAGAGAATAGCCAGGGTAATTTGCCGTGGCTAATTGGTTTTTGATTTTTTATATTAGCGACGGCAAAAAATCGTCGCTAATTGGTTTTTAAAAAAAAATTAAACACTAAAGAGATTAGCCACGACAATTTGCCGTGGCTAATTGGTTTTTGATTTTTTATATTAGCGACGGCAAAAACTGTCGCTCATTGGTTTAAAAAAAAAAAAAAAATTAAACACTATAGAGAATAGCCACGGCAATTTGCCGTGGCTAATTGGTTTTTGATTTTTTATATTAGCGACGACCGTCGCTAATTGGTTTTAAAAAAAAAAAAAATTTTAACACTAAAGAAAATAGCCACAGAAATTTTCCGTGGCTAATTGGTTTTTGACTTTTTATATTAGTGACGGCAAAAAATGTCGCTAATTGTTTAAAAAAAAATTAAACACTAAAGAGAATAGCCACGACAATTTGCCGTGGCTAATTGGTTTTTGATTTTTTATATTAGTGACGATAAAAAACCGTCGCTAATTGGTTTTTAAAATAAAATAAAATTAAACACTAACGAGATTAGCCACGGCAAGCTAATTGGTTTTTGATTTTTTTTATTAGCGACGGCAAAAAATCGTCGCTAATAGTTTTAAAAAAAATATCACCGATCCGCGTGAAACCTCATCTCAACCGTCAATAACACCCAAAAATTTAGCTCAATCCAACGCACTAAACCAAACTACGCCATCGATCCACGTAAAATTAAAACAACCAATCCCCTTCAATTACCTTTCTCTATATAAATTTCAATTTTTTTTACAAACCAACTTAAACAAAAATATTTTCTCAACAAAAATTTTCTCTCAACCTCCAGAGAAGAAACCCACAGAGGAGAAGTCTGCCGCTTCCTCGACACCAATCCCGGCCGCCTACCTCAACATTGATCCCGGTCGCCTCCCTAGACATCGATCCCGGCCGCCTCTCTCTCCCCTTCCTTCCTCCATCGCCTCTCTCTCTGAGATCTCTAATCTCGGAGACCTGACATCTGAGATCTCTGATCTCGAAAATTTGAGATCTCTGATCTGAGATCTGAAATCTCGGAGATCTGAGATTTGAAATCTCGGATCTCGGAGTCTATGATCTCCGATATTCTATAGATTGATTTTTTTTTTGGTTTTTTGGTTTTTTTGTCATTTTTGTATGGATTCTTTGTAATTTTTTTAAATTTTTGTATGATATTCTAGAGACTGTGTAATTTTTGTTATAATTTTGATCAATTAAGTTTAGTTCTGGTAGTTGATATTAATCAAAATGGACAATCATTAATAGCTAACTTCATTATAAAAAATGAATTATAATTTGTAATTTATAATTTGTAAATTTCATTTGTCAATATGATTTGCAACAAAGTTGTCCATAAATAGCTACGGCAAATACCGTGGTTGTGTTGTCAATTAGATTTGCAATTTAGCGAAAGCAAAAAACTGTCGCTAAAGCGAAATTCTAAATGTCGAGGGAAAGAGCGAGGAAACCAGCGAGGTTTTTGAGGTGGCGGGGGGTGAACCGTTCACCCCCCTCGAGATGTGTTCCGCGCGCGCATCTCGAGGGGGGTGAACGGTTCACCCCCCGCCACCTCAAAAACCTCGCTGGTTTCCTCGCCCTTTCCCTCGACACATAGAAAAGCTCGTCGCTAAATAGCCAAGGCAAAAAACCGTTGCAATATTGCCTTAGCGACCGCAAAAAACCCTCGCTAAGTAGCGATGGCAAATAAACGGTCGCTAAATAGCGATGGCAAAAAACCATCGCTATTTAGCAAAAACCGTCACTAAATAGCCACAGTACAAAAACCGTCGCTAAATAGCGTCTTACAATTAGTGACAGTTTTCGTTGAAATTTTCAGCAGCTTTAGCGACGAAATTTCTTGAGTTAGCCACTTTTTTTTGCCGTGGCTAATTAGCGACGGGATAGTTTACCGTTGCTGATTCAAATAGCGACGATTAAACTAGCGACGGTTTTTGTGCCGTGGCTAAATCATTGTAACGTCTGTTTTTTTGTAAAGATACATCGCTAAAGTTGTTAGATGATGACGGTGTGGAAAAGGAACATTTGGTTGGTGGTAATAAAAAGAACAATGAGAAAATGAAGGTTAACCATGCAAAATGCAAGTTATCATTGCTAAATGAAGAATCCACGGCCTAAAACAGTGCCTAATCTTCCTGAATTGCCAAATGTTAACTTATTTTTTATATATAAATACATACATTATTTCCACGGTTCCTTAGATCTCATTCATCTTATCTTGTAAAAAATGTCGACACCACCAGAAACCGAAATTGAAGAGCCACTAGTGAGATGCATTAATAAGAATGAGACGGTCAAAAGAATCTTCCTTTTCTCAGCAAAGACATATAAATATCAGATGCAAATTATTTTCCTCCTAATCGCTGTTGTTTCTTTAACATCTAACATACTTCAGTTTCTTCTCAAACCTTTGGGCCTAACTCCCACTGTAGCACTCATTTCAGTAAGCTTTTTCCAACAATTTTCAATTCATATTTATCCGTTTTTAAACTTGAATTGACAATCTCTCAGTGACGCTTTTATTCTTGTAAATTCGTTCATTTGTTTGTAATTTGTACCATTATTTTATAAAATGCATTTATTGGAGTTGGACATTCATTACCAAAAAATTGATTTGCAATATAAATACTTACCGCTTTGAAGTAAGGATAACAGTTAGATCTATTTTTAGATCCTTGGCCTGCCCGGCAATTAGGTTGGAATTAGAGCTATACATAGTTATTTATTATTATTTACAGTATCCCCTATAAAATAAACGCTCTCATATAAGCAATTCAAGACATCTTATCCAACCTCCTAACATGGATATCTAGCTAATATGGGCTCAAAGTGGCATGGTTTCAAACTCCGGAGGCAAGGCTACCTTCAATGAATAAATGTTTCATTTTGTTTCTATATATATTGCTGGACGAATGCAACAACTGCACTTTTCATCCTTTCATGAATGACTTTCGTTTTCACTAATATAGAGCTGAAAGATACGAATGGACTTTGTAGCTGCATTTTTCACATTCATGCTGAGCATCAAATCCAATTATAACTTGTATATGATGGATAGTATATGCCATGCATGTTAGTAGCACCTTGGATTATTTTTATTTTTATATTTGATTATTTTTCAATTGTTACATTACGCTATACAAACAATTAAAGTTCTATCTTATACATCACTTCATTGCAACAGCACTGCTCACTTTTCTTACTTGATAACATTGATAATCTCATGGCAGGCTGGTATCATATGGGGAAATAGTGGTTTGGGAATAAATGACTGGTATAGCGATACTTTCCTTCCACCTGATGCAATGTATCAACTTCAAACAATGGGATTATTTGTAGTCATGGTTTATCTCTTCTTAGTCGGAGTAAAAATGGATTTGGGTACCATAAAAAAGTCATCAAGAAAGGCATGGGTCATAGCCATCTCAACCTTTATTACTCCCATGATTTTTACAGTTCTGTTATCTTATATCCTGGGTTCTTCTGAACGTCTCAGAGATGAGATCGGTATCCAAATCCAACTATCTGAAATGCTCCTAATTGCAATAATACAGTCTACGACCTCTTTTCATGTCGTCACTTGCTTTTTGACCGATCTCAAGATTCTTAATACGGAGCTAGGGCGCTTAGCTACTTCTGTATCGAGAATCAATGGATTGTTTAGCTGGATGACGTTAACAATTTCATTTGCTGTGCTACAACAAGGAGCCGATGAAGGAAAGAAAGTGCGTTATGGAAAGTTATATTTCTTGATTTCCACGTTCTTCATCATCATATTTGTAGCAGTTGTGCTACGAAGGTATGTGCTTTGGGTTATCAAACATACTCCAAGAGGCGAGACCATAAAGGATATTCACGTAGTTGCTATATTTCTTATGATCTTCGGAACCGGATATATGGGGGAAATGTTTGGCTTGCATTGCTTATTCGTACCTATGCTATTAGGTTTGATCATACCAGATGGAGAACCTGTTGGGTCGGCCTTGATGAATAAATTAGAATGTCCTATTAAAGGATTTCTCTTACCAGTCTACTCCTTATGCATTGGTAGTATCGCAAATATTAGATTCTTTGAATATGATCCAAACGCGCCTAAGTGGATCCTGATACTTTCATTACTTGGTTCATTTGGAAAGTTCATCGGAGCTATCATTCCTTGCCTCATCATCTACCAAATACCCATCACAGATGCTGTCATGCTTGGCCTAATATTGACTACACTAGGTATATTTGATCTTGCAAGTTATACCGTTGCAAACGGAAGAGAGGTACATTGTCAAGCTCTTTCTTTCTCAATTATTTTAATCATCTTAACTAATAGGAGAGTTAATTAAATTGGACAATGGTCTAAGGTGATTGGGTGAGCAAGGATCAATAAACGGAAGCAGGAAAATGAAAAACACAACAAAAAAAGACTTGCAATGGCATTAGCCCACCAATTATGCATATTCTAACTAATTCGATTATAGCTATAGTTTTATTTTTAACTTTATTTTGATGAGATGGGGGCAAAATTTTACAAAGAAAGTTACACACCCATTAGATGTACTCATCAAGTTCTTGGTGAAATTGAACGAGTCAAGATTAATACGTATCCAAGAAATATCAACTTATTTTGAAATTTCTAACTAGATAAAAGCATCAATATTCGTTAGATCCCGATCTCCACTCCATCGTAGTCGATTATGGAAAAAAGAGAAAAAAATCAACAAAAACGGTTTCAAAGAAACTGCACATGGCATAATAGGATTCATTTAGTCCGATTTGGTGGAGCTTTGCTAGCTGTCGAGGAAACGAGCGAGGGGAGGGAGGTGGCAGGGTGAGAGCCGTTCACTTCCCTCGGGATGCGTGCGTAAAAAGTCAACGCACACATTTCGAGGGAGGTGAACGGCTCCCACCCCGCCACCTTCCTCCCCTCGCTCGTTTCCTCGCCCACTTCCTCGACATTTAGAATTTCTGGATTTGGTGTGAGAGATTCTCTATGAGGTGGAGATGGTTGTGCCCGGAGTGATTACCAGATTTGTAATTAACAAGAGATATGATCATCATGGCTGACCCTGAGTTTTTAGGGGCCAATGCGGGCGGGCCTGTTTTGTGCTTGGCAGCACCCATAGCATGTGAGGTGCTGATGTGGAGGTGCCAGTTTTGATAAAAACTCTTGTGTATGACCTTAGAAAGTTGTGTCAAATACTGCAACTTCCGGGAGTTGAACTCACCCAACGCTAATTCTAGGGGGCGAGGAAGGGCGCGAATCACCTATCCCCTCGAGATGTGTGCTGTCGCTCATCACGAGAAGGATGAGTGGTTACACCCTTCCCTCACCCCCCTAGAAGGGTTCCTCACCCAACGTGCTACTTGTCAAAAACTAACCTAGTTGGGGCTTATGAGAATGCTAATTTATGTTTTTCAGTTGTGTCCAAAATCTACTAATTTTCTTATTAACTTTCTCAGGTGATTCTAGCTTGATTTTATTTCTCTTTCCTTTATTGGAATTTTAAATTGTGCAATTTTCTTTTTTCTTTTTAACTTATTCGACTATAATTTAATCTTTAATAATAACAATACCACTTTTTGATTCACAAAATGCAGCTCATCGGGTTTGCTACTTATACGACAATGGTATGGTATGCTCTAGCCATAGCAACGACTACCTCAGTTTTAGTCTATTGGTTGTACAATCCTTCAAGGAAATACATTGTTTATAAGAACAGAGCCATCCAAAATGCTAAACATAATGCTGAATTGCGTTTGCTTGTTTGTATCTACAATGAGGAGAATGTGCCCACCATTATCAACCTTCTAGAGGTGTCCAATCCAACAAAGAAAAGTCAATTATTCGTTTATCTTCTCCATATTATCGAGCTCCAAGGTCGTTCAACACCACTTTTAATTGCCCATAAACCACATGACAAGCTATCTAACAAGAATACTCCATCAATACACATAGTTAACTGCTTCAAAATATATGAGAAACAAAATCAAGGCGTTGTCATTGTACATCCTTTTACAACAATGACACCTTTGGTGTCAGCCCACGATGACGTATTCACACTAGCAGCTGATAACAAAGCATCTTTGATAATCATTCCTTTCCACAAGCAGTGGAAGTTGGATGGAGTAACAGAATCGTCTAAGTTTAGAAATATCAATAAAAATGTGCTTAACAAGGCGCCATGCTCAGTGGGAATTCTTATTGACCGTGGGAGGTTAAACCATGTTTCCAAATCTGTTTCTACTTGTTGGTCTACTTATAACATCGGTGTGATCTTCTTGGGTGATACTGATGATCGAGAGGCACTTTATTATGCAATGCGGATGGCTGAGCACCCAAATGTTAATTTGATAGTACATCGGCTTGTTCCAGTGAACGTCACACTACATGATTTGAATGAAAAGGTTTTAGATGATAATTTGATCAACGAGTACCGACTTCATAATATAGACAAAGAAGGCCATATGTATCAAGAAGAAGTGGTAAAAGATGGGTTTGAGATTGCAAGTGCAGTTCGTGCATTGGAAACTTCCTATGACCTTATAATTGTTGGGAGACGCCAAAATAATTACTTATCCATCCTTTCTGAACTCAATAAATGGAACGAATATCCAGAACTTGGATTCTTTGGTGACATGTTGGCTTCATCGGACTTCAAAGGCAACATTCCAATATTGGTTATGCAACAACATTCTACTATGTTAAGGAACACAGCATCAAATATTGAAGAATGAATGTCAGGTTCGCATTCCAGTGTGGTCAACTGATTAGTTAATGAAATTAAGCTAACAAAGAGGATGTGCAATAAGGGTGATGATGGCGATCACATTTTCTTCTTTTGTCTAGGGTTTTTCTTTTCTTTTTTTGATTTTTTTTAATTGGAACACTTGTTTTGGCGGATTAGTCATTCAAAAGTTATTTTCTATATATGCCTCCCTTTTCTCTCTAAGAGTATATAATATGTAGGTTAAAAATTCAGCTTTTCTAAACGTAGAGGAAACCGACAAGGGAGAGGGAGCTCGGGATGGGCGCCATCACTGATCTCAAGGAATGGTTTCCTCGACGTTTAGAAAAACCCTAAAAAATTAAGTAAAAGGTTTTGTTTTGATTTTGGGATTCATTTAATTTATTATAATTGAATTTGGGATCTATTTTGAAAATTATTTCATCATGGGGCTCAAAGTAGCTCAGTCAATTCACTTGACTTATCTTGATCAACTTATAGACAAAATTACCCTTACAAAAAGGACCCTATGTCAAAATAACAAAATATAAAATGAAAGAAAAATTGTAGTGCGTATCTCTATACAATCTAAAGGATTATTGACAAATCAAAACCCAACCCAACCCATCTTCTTCCTTCCCTGCATATTTACTTTACTCCTTGCATTCTCTCCAACCAAAATCTTTCAATTAGCTTCTAAGATCATTAAAATTCCATTTGTCTCATACCCTTACCATTAGTCACCTTCCAATACCACCATTGCTTGGAGTTTCTCAATCAAATCGCACTGCCATCACTCCCCTTGCTGAAACAATCCACCCCAATCAGATCCAATGAATATGATTGAAGTTACTTTTCCAAACTCCGTATGACACAAAAATAAAAAAGTATTACAAGGAAAAAATTAAATTTTAGAAAAACTTGGGTACAAGTAGAAATGCCCTCCTTTCTTAAACAGGGGCATGAAAGTTTGATTTTATGGTCAAGTGACCGCCCAGTCTTTCTCACAAGTCCAACTCAATACATACATGTGGCCAATATCCTATTAATGTTTTTCTATTAGGAATTATTTTATAATAAATAATTACAGAAGGGTACTTTAGTCATTACAATCAAAGTGACTAGGCAGAGGAAAACAAAGGGTAACTAATTTGGTATCCCCTCCCCTCCGGTAATCACCCACCCCCATTTGGATGATCTCTTCTCTTCCAGATAGGAAGAAAGTAATTTTGAAGAAGAAAGGAAGAACAAGTCTAGTCTTCTGGGAAGGATGAGTAGCAGATATCTTTTCAACATTCATCCTAAGAGCTCAAATCGTGGGGATGGGAGGCTGGTTCCCCACACCTTTATGGTAAAACAAAAAACTTGGATACCTTGGGGGACGTTAGGCCTAAGGATTGTGATTTTGTATTCTTTTAGATAATTTCGGTAAGTTGATTTTAGAAATTATGAATAGATTTATAGTTATCAATATAATTTAAGCAATTAAAACTCTTATATAATATATAAAGAGTCGCGCAAGACTCATAATATCATACAAGCTACATATTGCATACGAATCACTTATATAACAAATTTTAATACTAAACTAAAATTATAATGGATTAAAATGTGTGGAAATTCAGATTAGATTAATAAAATTACAAAACCAGCAAGAGGTTTTTCCCATCAAACAATAGTTCTTCGAATTTGTTTGTTGGCAACACACTACGCCATATTTGCAATTTTGTAACATTTAATTGTATCATTCTTCAACTGTAGCAACAGTTGTATTAGTTTATTTTTTAGTCACTGCTTTTATATGATACAATTCTAAGCCTAGCTTTTAAATTGTGTTACCAAAATTAAAGCGATTCATCATCTGATCTAATGGTCACGACATAACCCCCCTTGAAATCTCTTCGTGTCTTTCTTTCTCACTCACTGTTCATCGAAGCATTTCTCACTCACAACAGCTGGTGCTTCCTCTCGATTGGGACTTCCCTCGCGATTCCTGCGGTTCCTCATCGAAGCAAATTGGTATCATTGACTCAACTGCTGGTGCTTCAACTGAAAACGATTTAGCTGAATAAATGAAACTGAAGCCACTCTCCAAAATCGCATCTCCTCCTCTATCGCCTCCGCTTCTCTCGAAACGCAAACCCTAAAAGCTACCTCTCTCGCCTCCTATGTCCTTCTGGATTTCTTCATTGTTTTCAATCAGTCATGTTCGATTTATAGTTGTAAGATATTACAAATGAAATTGAACTTGTAGATCTACTTCAACTTCACACCTTAGTTCACCGTAATCTACACTCTAGTAGTTTGATTGTTTATACTTTTTCGCGTTATCGATTCCCTCATCCAAAGCTAGAGAGAGAGATTCCGATATCTCTGTACTGTAAGTGATTCTTCGGTTTTCACTCAGATGAATACCTAAGGTTTAGATCTTTAATGGGGTTATTTGAGCCTAATTACTCAACAGAACCCCTGTTATGTAAAATTGATTTTTGAGCAATATTACATATTTAGTTGGTGCAGTGAATGATTGTTTGTGAATTGATTTTGTTTCTTCTTTATTGTAGAAATCAGCGGAGTTCTTGTTTCAGATCCTTGAACTGCAAACATGTCGGGGTATGTTGATACTTTGCTTAAAATTTATTTATTTTCGTTTATTAGATTGATTGATGTATATGTATTTGTTGATTCATAAACTTGTTATTTCTTTTGTGATCCTCATTACTTGAACAATGTTGTGTGGGCTAATCTAGTTTACTTTCAAGTTTAACTTGTGCATTAGATTGGTAGTCAAGTTTCTTCTAGGTTACTAGGTATTTTTTTGGTTTTCCTTGTTTATTGTTTTTCCGTTAGTCAATTTGAGCAGACAATCAGGCAGCCCCCTTGCAAACAAAGAAAATAGCATGAGAGGTGTTATTCTGCTCGTAAATTAAATCCTTTTGCTCTTCAGATTTGCTGAGATGGATAATTTTTGAAGCTGGTCTAGTGAGCATAAACACATCTTCACCCAACCTTTGTTTACCAGAAGTAGTATAATGTAACTTGGTGAAATTTTTTGTTGTTGTAGAGTACCTCTGTGCCAATATATATCTCCTTTGCTTGAAATTAGTTTTAAACATGTTATAGTTGGAGGATTTCAATTAGTTTTAAACATGTTATAGTTGATGGATTTGCTTGAAATTAGTTTTATACATGTTAAAAGTAGTTGTCTGCTTTGCACTTCAACTCGTCTCTCCCTCCAGCATATGAATTTGAACCATTATTTCTAAAGAGCAAAGGCACAAGCATAGAACTTGATCAAGCACTGTTTGAAAGAATTATATCAATTGTCGCTTGAAAAATAGGATAAGCAACTAGGGGTTCATGTACAAACCAAGATGCTTGATTAAATTATTATTCATAAATGGTCCAGTAGATAGCGAGATTCAATGTCTAGTGAAACTTGAGAGCTGGTTCCAGCACTAAAAAAACATGCTTGCAGAGTCATAGATGCATCTCCATATTCTTCTAGCTCCATGACACCATGATATTTTTATTGCATTACTTATTGAGTGTTATTTTGAATAGGAAACTTAAAAGATTGTTGTGCACGTGCTTCTGTTGTGTTTGTGCCAGTCTTGTAAGCAGAGCCTAGTCACCCCAAGATGACAAAGGTGAGTATGTTTACTGACCAACGAAACAAAGAGATTGCTGATCTCTTAAACAAGTCAGGCAACACAATTGAGTTGTGTTGCTTGCCCTGGGAAGGAGGTGGTGTCCTTTCTACCATATGAAATCATCCGTGATAGCATGTCAAGGTTTGCTATAGAAGATGTCCTGCGATATAGGAGAGTCTGCAAGAATTGGTACAGCACACCTAAATATCCTCACTGTGGATTTATACTTGGAAAAAGCACTGAGTGGTCCAAGCCGCATTATCCTTGAACCAAGAAATGACCCTCGTATTAGCAGTTTATCTTTTGTAGATATGGATAGTGTATGGAAAGGCAGAGGAATTCCAGTAGAATACATGGAAAAGAACAGACTTTACCTTCTATGTTCCTGTAATGGTTTGCTCTGTTTACATTCATTGAAATTGGATCCAATCATCATTTACAATCCAATTACAAAAGAGCATGTGGTCTTGCCTAATTCAGATCCCAAATCTGTGAAGGCATTTCCAACTATTTGTTTTGCGATGCCACTATAAAGAAGTATAAAGTTGTTCAGATGTTTCTCGTGTTTGGTGGCGATGATGATAATTTCTATATGAAGGGAGAGATCATTACGTTGGGTGAGAAATCAGGGAGATCGTTGGATGTCTCATACGCAGTCATGTTAACCTCTCGTACAAAGCCAATATTCCAGGATGGGGTTTTCCACTGGATAATTGACAGGCTAGCTCATCCTGGCTTAGAACGAATTTTTGTACTTAATATCAGCGGTCAGAAGTTCCGAACTATTAAGCTCCCTTCTTGCATCAACTTACCTCATGACTTAATTTGCATTAAATTGAGGGAATTCCTTGCTTTAGTCGATCATGATTACTGGGAGCACTTGTATGGAAAATAGTGCATACTAACACCGAGAAGGGTGTCAAGGTCTGTGAATCCTCCTACTGAGAATTACAAGTAGAGGTCTGATGTGGAGCATGGACGTGATGGGAAGGCTGACTGATGATCCATTCCTGTTTCATGTAAGAATGGTTCTTCCTACACATTTAGTATTTTGCTGGTATGGTTTTCTGCATTCCGAGTAATATGATTTTTATCAAGTTCTCAACCTGGCCCTAAAAAATGATCTAGCTCTCTATTGTCCGAAAGAAGGAGTACAAAATTGTTCAGATATCTGGAGTTTCAAGAACTTCTGAAATTAGCTTTTTTTGCCCCAAGCCTTGTCTTTTGTTAAATGGCTTAAGCTTCAGAAGTGGCTTTCGTGAAATGGCCAGCAGTATATATTAATTTTTTTTTTTCATACTCAGATGCTAACAAGGCTTAGATTCTTCAAAACCTAGGTAATATTTTTTTTTAAAAATTTCATTTGTGGAAATTATGTAAGGTGATTTCAATTTCTAGTTACTGTTGTTTATATGCAGATTGAAAAAAGATGAGAAGAATGGACGTTGAAGCAGGGGAATCAAGAGAAATAAGCAAGATATAATTGGAAATGAACGTTACATACAAGTTTAACAAATGGCAATATCAGGAAGATTGAACAATTCAAGTTTTTTCATTCCATATGTTGCCAGAACTATTGTTACCAGGTTACTAGCATTCTTCTACCTGAGTGGATTTGCTTCCTATATTGCTATTGTTATGCATGCAGCTGCTATGCAGCTTTCTTTGTCATCTCGGAATGGTACTTTTAAATGCACATGTTTATATGCTTTAGAATTTCATGTACTTCTATGGATGTGCACTTGTTGGTGTAGCTTTGTTCTTTTATACGTATCTATAAAACTATTGTTTATCTCCATATAAAATAGTATTGCATGGCTTATGAACCATAATGGACTGAGTGTTCATCGATCACTGACCTCTTTGTAACACTTTCCAATTTCTACAAGTTGATGACATTTTTTTATTTCCCAGAGTGTTCATCGATCACTGAGCTCTTTGTGACAGTTTCCAATTTCTACAAGTTGATGACTTTTTGATTATCCCCCACTCCTTTGTGATTAAAAGGCTAGACAACTGGACCTTACAAAGGGAGTGAAACCACTCTAAAATGGATGCAAGTTTCTGTGGGGTTCATAGCGACGTTTTTTTCTACAAGAAAACTTATTTGTTGACCTTTGGTTTACCTTGTCTGTACCATGAAATCACCAAGTGGATTATTGTTACTTTAAGTTTTTTTTTTTTTTTTAAACTTTAGGCCCTATATATGAACAATGTTTGAAAAATTTTAGTTATAAAATCCTACTTCATTCTATAAATAGTTACAGGTAGATCAAATTCAGAAACAGTCAGAGAAACCTCATGTTGAAGTAAGCACTGCAGCATGGAAACAGTCGGAGAGACCTCAGGTTGAAGTTATCACTGCAGCATGAAAACAGTCGATGAAAACTCAGGTTGAAGTTAACACTGAAGCACAGAAACAGTCAGAGCAACCTAAGGTTGAAGTTAACACTGAAGCACAGAAACAGTCAGAGCAACCTAAGGTTGAAGTAAAGACTGCAGCACGAAAAATTTATACCGTGTCCTCAGCTGGTTAGTTCTCTACCTGTCAACTAGATGAAAAATCTGGCTTGTTTCAATAAGTGCCATCATAAATAACACTTGAGTCTCACTTTCCAAACATGTTTTGTTTTTTCTCACGTGTCCTCAGCTGGTTAGACATCATTGTGTAACACATCCACTTTGTTTACTTTTCATACAACCAATTCCGGAGAGTACTGAGGCCGCTACTAATGTGGATGAGTCTCATTATGCAGATCTCAATTGCACGGTATATTTCTTCTTTATAGATAGATTTTGCAATTTTACTACAGGTTGCTTGTGTTCCTGTTTGACGAACTACCTTTCTTCATTCCTTGAACAGATACAAGAATTACCTGATGATCAGAACAAACAACCTCAAAGTGACCAACCTACTGAAGATCTCCAGGTAATGCTGTTGGACTACTTTCTATATTAAGGCTTTGATTTCTCTGTTTGCCAAATGCAGTAAAATTTGTCCAATTATTCCCAAGTGGCATCTCCTTCCAATTATTGAGACATTTAACTTTGATATAAATTGACCGTTATTTGTCCCCGTGTCTGCTAATGATATCTGGATAAGAGGTATCAGTGTCATCGTATATTAGTCAAAGCATGTAGTTGTCTTTAACCCACTGGTCTAGTTTCTGATGGCAATTTTCAGCAGTGTGTGCTGCTCTGCTGGTGTTGTTTTCCTCAGCAAGGTTCATATTCTGGACTGCACTGCAGCTGTTTTTTATGCAGAGTGTATTTGGCTCTGTCTCAGAAACAAAGCTTTATAAACTTTGTTTTTTTCGGCGCAGCTGGGTCGTAGAGATGTATGGTAGTTTTGGTACCATTCAGGTGATTCACGTTCTTGGTTTTGATCCTCATGCATTTGCACATTTTAGGGATGATATGTTTGTCCAATGTGCTTGATGAACACTCATCTTCATATATATAGTGCTAATTATTATTTCTTGATTTTTTTTTCAGCTTATGCAAGAACAACACTCTTGATCGTAGCTTGATAAAGGGGAAGATCGTTGTCTGTGCTTTTGAACTCCCAGACCTTAAAAGCGAAAAAGCCATTTAAGTTAGAGAAGCGGGTGGTGTTATTGACATGAACAGCTTTGGATTGTCTGGATGTTGGTGACCAGACCTGATTGTACTTTTGATTTTGTTATTGTAATGACTATTTTACTGTTTTCATATGAAAGAACCTGTAAATTTTGTTGATGTTGGTCTTGTTATTATAATGACTAAGTTGATTCTAATATTTTCAGTAAGATATTTGCTAAGTCATCAGCTGAATAACACCTTGAAGGGTAAAAGCATGTTTTTTTTGTAAGTTGGGTATTTTTTTTGTAAGCTGTAAGAGATTAAACTGAATAAAATTTTCAGTTTGTCAAAGTATCAGCTTCACCCTTCTGTGTTGTTCAAAGATTTTGCAAGAATCATGTAGTGATAGTATTTTCAATAGTATAATTTATTGTGTGATGCTAATTTATACAATTGCTTCATCTAACAAAAATCAGCATCATGCAATATGTGATTCTCTTTTACAATTAGTATCATCTTTGTTGAGATGCAAATTTGTAAAGTTGAATCATTTAGTAAAAATTAGTATCATTAGCCAAATGATACTAATTTTAAGTAGTATCACTTTCAACATGATTCTAAATTTAGAATCACCAAGAATAGTATCATTTGATAGGTGATTCTAATATTTTCAGTTACACTTCAAAACAGTTACAAAAACATTGTTTTGGTGTAGTGACACCGAAGCCTCCTAAACCCAAAATGTAATCAAGATTGATATTAAAAAATATTTCAATAAATCGAAAAAAAGAAATATCTGATGATAATTTGACATTTTTTTTAAAAATCACACTCCTTAGTTAGGCCTAACCCATAGAAACAAATGATAGTTTTTATTAAAGAATGGTGTATAGAGCTAAAAAATGAGAAATGCAATTTTTAGTTTGAACTTCAAATGACAGTTGAGGTTTGGGCCATCAATTAGATCATAAAAATGCACCCTCCACTACAACAAATTTGTTTTAAGCGGCGTTTTCAAAAGCGCTGGTAAAGCTAACAATGTGTCGGTTTAGAGCATTAACGACATTTTGAGAAGCGCCGAGGAAGCGCCGGCAAAGGTACGTGCCGCCAAAAGATTAACGACACTTAGTGTAAAGCGCCGGTTAAAAGTGACCAGTGGCGGCGCTTTCAAAGCGCCGTCCAATCTTATATTAGCGCCGCTAAATAAATGGATATTACATTTCCTTTTGACTGAAAATGCCGTATTTATAACTTTTAATGGCATAAAATAGACAGTTTTACGGGCATAAAATAGAAGCTAATACCGCAGACGTAAAAAAACGATGGGCAACCCAAAATTTATTGAAAAGAACAGCACATATAACAGAAATACCAATTGATACCAAATGTAGAAAGTAAGATGGCATTATCCCCGCCCTTGTGGAATTAGTTTTCCCTTTGGTTTATCTTGCAACTTGCATCTTGCTAAAACATTGCAAAACCAAATTTCATCCAATCTCACAATGCCAATGCTCAGCATAACATAAAACAGCTCCAACACAACTTGCATTGTGCAAATTGAAATAGCTATAAAAACTCCAAACTGGCAACCAAAAAGAACTTGCAACTTGCATCTTGCTAAAATTTGCAAAACCAAATTGCATCCATACTCACAATGCCAATGTTCAGCGTAGCAGCAGAACATAAAAACAGCTCCAAACACAAGCAATCCTGACCGCAACACAGTCCGCAACAGCGCCCAGCAACAGCACAATCAGGCCACTGCAACGCAGCAACTCAGCATCCGCATTACTACACAAGCGCCCAGCAGGCTCCATCACGCCATTGCCTTACCAGCATTCTAACCGCAACACAGTCCGCAGCAGCCAGACCGCAGCAACCAGACCCCAGACCGCCCAGTCCATCTGCTCCGCAACCTCTTCTTGCCCTGAAAAACAGAGTATGCTCTGTTTTACAGCAGAGAAAAAGAATCCTGCCAGCACACGGTTCCAGAACCTATCAATGCCCATTCTTGCTACGTCTACTCTTCCCCGTGTTGATTCCCTTCGCGACATGATTATTCTATGCATCTAAAACAAAATAAAATTATACAAAATCACTCTATAATTTAAAACAAAACAAACTTAAATGCTCATTCTACAATTTTCATTCATTTAACTATGATATTTTTGGTACCATGCCATCCATACAACTCTAGCAATGACTACTGTTAATGAATGAAAGATAAGCATGAAAATGCTAGTTTTTGTTGCTTGTGGCATAAAAAGAAACATCTGAGAGAAGTAGCAAAAGGTATTTGCTAACACAAATAAAGATACATTTCCACAGATGTAGAACAAAGTAAGTATCATATGTTCACCTTGTAAAGCATCCAATGCAGTTGCTGCCTCAGCTGGTGTGCCAAAATCAACAAAACATAAGACCAATGGGCCTCCTCCAGACTGCAAAAAGTAGTAGTTAGGATGCCCAGAACAGCAGGACCATGACATGAACCTTGTAATTCTACACAGAAAATGGATAAACTTACATGTCGAGCCTCTTTGTTTACAAGTCTTACTTCTTTGAAACCTACAAAAGGGCGAAATATATCTGCAAATGACAAGTGAAGGACTACCATAAAATCTATGTGTATTAGTAGGACAAATTTACAAGCTCGATGAAAGGATACGAGAAACTTCCCGCCGCGAACAGTTTCCAGGCAAACCCTCCACAAAAAGTGTATTAGAAGCATCTGAAGGAAGAGCCAATGTAGGCTTTCCACCAATTGCAAAACTCTGGGCTTTTCCAGCTGCTGGGTCAAAACTCCCAACACTACTTATGTGTAGATCATCAACAGGATGATGACAGATCTACCAGATTCCCCACCATAAGATCTACCAGATTCCACACCACCATAAGATCTGCCAGATTCCATACCACCATAAGATCTACCAGATTCCCTACCACCATAAGATGGAATTTGCTGCAAGAAGTATGCAAAAAATGATTAAGACTTCATGGGTAACCAATTATTAAACAAAATAAATTGGAAATTAAATCAATTAATTCCATATACTAATACATACCCCACTGTGTAAGTAATGATCATACGATGTCTACACCACTTCCTTTATATAAGATGACTAACAAGTGGTGTTTCCATGGCAACTCCTAAACAGGAACCATGCAAAACTGATGACATAAATATACATTTGGAAGTTGGAAAAATGCAATTTGTACCTAAATACCTCAATAATCCCCTATTGCTGCAAAAAACTTGAAGGAATTTATTTATACTAAAAACAATTTATACAAACCAAAATTATACAAAATCACTATAAGAAAGCTTTATTGCACCTTAAACAATATTTGAAATGTTGATGCTCAAACCATATGGCCTAGAAGATCATTACGCTAGCTTAATGATGGTGTACCCTAAGTTTTTTTTTTTCTCATGTAAATCATGATAGCACAGCTTAAGTAGGGAGAGTTGTTCTCCCCATATAACTTGCATCCTCAAGCAAATCAATAATATGAGACAAGAAGAAAATTAAGAAAACATTCATAATAAAAATGTTATAAATAAAGGAGAAAATGTTGTTAAGGTGCTTACGGAACAAATACATCATCATAATCCTGCTCTAGACATATAACACAGATAGCTGGCAAGAGAGTGTCATTTTTTGCATTATCTGGTGCATTCGCATTCGCATTCTCATCTAAATCTGCAGATTAGTTTAAGTTCAATGCTAAAACATGATTCTCAAAAATAAATTAATACAAACTGAAAAAAACACTAAAATCCTTGTGTCTACCTTCATTGTCTTGCTCCAATCGTTGTGCAACAGCAGCGAGAACTCTGAGAAAGTAAGAACACAGTACATGAATGCAAAAGAAACTACGGAACCAAAATAGGTATAATGAATAAGAATGAAAAATGAAATGTACTGCAAGTACTGAGAACCCCACAGAAGCAGACCTGTAGAGCCTGGTAGAAATGCCTCTTTTAAGAAAACAAATACGAAAGGAGAAAACAAGTTTTTCACCACGTATTTACAGTTACCTTGCCCATTTCCCAACATTTTCAATAAGCAGATCAATAGGTTTTCAAGACAAACGAATTACTCATATACAAGAAAAAACAAATTACCAAACATACAGACCTTGAGTCCTTGAAGATAATCCAGTGTTCCTTGAAGATAATACAGACCTTGAGTCCTTGAAGATAATCTCAGTTTATGCGAAAAAAAAAAGGCATCCATGGACAGAGACCTTTCAAAACGAATGTGCCCATTCTATTCAAGTTGTGTAAGTACACAAATAGAACCCATCTTTGGGCACTGAAAATCAAATAACATGCTAAAACAATTACAAGTCCAACTAATAGTGATCAATAGATTCTTCAGGCTTTGAAGAACTCCTTTCCTGCTATTTACAATATCTCTAACAACAAAATGAGGTACAATCAGTGAATTTGGGACTCCACTGCTCATTAATGGAATTTTCAACTTAAAAGGAATTTAAAGACTAGGAAGTTCACCAAATGACAAATCTCTTGGACGTTACTGACCAAGAGATTCCACCTCCAGAGTCAATAAACCACATCTTAAATATTTAAATCAACAAATCTGACATCTCTGATTTAACTGAAGAAATTCATAAACTTGGCTGTTTGTTTGATTTTTCTGACAGGAAATTTTCTCTAGATACATGGCTCAGGATCTAGCTAAAAATGTCCTGGACAACATTTGCAGGATCATTGATCATGACTTCTGCTACTCCAAGCTTACCCATGCGATTGGTAATCCACGGGCGTCATCCTGATGAAGCAAATACCATGGAAAACACAAATGGAAAACTGATCCATTTACCAAACTCAAGAGAAGAACTTCTGACATTGTCAGGTATTAAAAAAACTTGATACTGCTTCAAATTTCTTAATAGCTGTTCTGTGTTGAAAATAAAAGATAGTTTCAAAAAACAAGGGCTTGCACAGCATCTGTCCAAGAGCTTAAGCAAGGTAATAATAATAAGTGACACATCCACAAATTAAATATTTTTTCACTTTTGTGACTAATAAAACGGTGCAAACAAACATAGGAAAACCAGTTTCCATCACTTATATCATGGACATTAAAGACGGAAGTATTTATGTCTCCTAAGAAATCCAACTATAACAACCAAAATTTTAAGATTCTATATTTCTAATTAACTAGCTTTCCACTACTTAACAGCTCAAGCTTAAGAGTACTATTAGTACTTAACATTGCGTATACAAACCAAACAGCAAGTCCAGAAGGTTCGAATCCTGGGAGGGTGACCTAGAGGCTCAATCAAAATGACTTTGTGTGACATCAATGTATAAATTCTGTGCTAATTCCAAACTGTGCAGTGACAATGTGACATTTTATTTAAACCTTGTGAAACATACAGTAGATATTTTATAGAACAGTAATGAACGTGCAACTCTTTAAGCATAACAAATTACTAATAAATAGCAGCTGATAGTGTTGACAATGGTAAATCTTGAACTTACAAATTTCAACTGTTAAACCTGCCGAACAAATCCAAAACAGTTTAAGCTGCTTTCTGCAAATGCTCCTTCTCTTCCTCTAATATTTTCTTCCTCTCAATAGCAGACTCCCATTGAACCTAAATTATCAGCTGATGAATGCCATAGAACTTCAGATTGATGAAATGATTTTAGGATATTCGCAATATATTCTCAATACAGATGATCATTCATAGAAGCAAGAATCAAAATAGCTTCTATCTAACAAAGGGACAATCTTGTTACCTTGCGACTTCTCCACTTTCAATGTTGTGCCTAGAAGAATTCTGGAATCTGAATTAACATCATAAACTGCAGCATTTATTGTTGGCATTGCCACTTCTCCAATAGTTGAATTGAAAGAAAGCAGAGCACCAATATTCACAACACTTGGCCTTTTCAATGTCGAGCTAGTATTTGAAGATAATACAGACCTTGAGTACTGGAAGCTCACCACTACATATAACTCATGACACCAAAACCAACAAAAAGATTCCCATCTAGTGCTGTGGAAATTATCCTACCGAAAACTCTTAACTAATATAATATACATATTTAGGATGAGGGACGGCAGACGGGATAATGCTCCTGATTTGGGCAAAACAGAACACGATGGAAAGTTTAATTATATATTGTCAACTTTGAACCAATTTCGAGAGGTAAACAAATCAATCAGATGCACCAACTGACATACTTACAGAAGAACAAAGGGAGCCGAACTGACATCAACTATTCACGAAAAGAAAAATAAATAATTAGATATGGTACTACCTTGGCAACTGCTGTTCCTGATCCCATTAATTGGAACAACAAAAGTCAGCCATGTACAGCGAAAACACGCACAAACTACACACAAAATATATCCCATGTGCTTACTGGGAACTGAACATATTTGGTGGGAAATTTTGATGGATGGTCTATCCAAGTAAACGACTTCTCCACGTAAGTCCAGAACTCTGCAAACATGTCAATACAAAAATATTGCTAATGAAAAACTAACGAGGTTCATGCAAGTAAAGCAAATTAACATATTAATTCAACCAACCACAAAATGCCTAAAAGAGATTTCAGACAGAACTTAGCTGATTGAATGTGTACCATCACAACCACTCATAGATAAATGCCACCTTCTTCATCTGTATACAAAGATTACAACTTCGGTTAAAATGATATTTACAACAATACTTTAATTACCAATTAACATACACATATAAAGGTGATATGAAAAGAAAACTACCTTCTTCTGGATGGGAGCTCTCAGTAGCATTGTTATTACTAGGAGCAGGTGCTTCAGGTGCAGGAGTAGTGGTAGGGCCAACAGGAAATATTAAATGTCTATTGATCATACTTACAATTGAAGCATATGACTTCTTAACCAGCATGTAAGAAAAATATAACAATAAAATAGCAACGCAATGAACATAACCCTTTCATATATTTATAGGTAAAACAATTACAAAGAATATATACTACATTCTTCTATAACAACAAGACTGATCCAAAGAACATATACCACATTCATATATATATACATCCAAGTATAGCACATCGGCAGCCACTTCAAACCTGTGGACAACGATCAAATAAGGATACAACTATTATCACTGATGGCATACAAAACACATCCTAGTTATTATCACTTTAAAAAACTCACTGCTAATGTGCCTCAGATCCACCAGATCCATTGTTTTGATCAGTTAGTCTCCTCACTACTTGCATCATCATGGCCATATCCTCCTTCATTTTATTCATTTCATCACTGGCCACTTTTTTGTAGTCTGCCAACTCTTGTGTTGCCACTATCTTGTAGTCTGGCAACTCTTGTTTTGCTTCCGCAGCCTCTTTCCTTGCAATCTCAATCTCTCGCCTTGCTTCTTCTATAGCTTGAGATCCAAAGCGACTACTCGTACCGTTTTCAGATGTTGGCGTGATCCCATGTCCCCTACAACGTACACGTCCAGGTATGTCTGGCCCGAATACTTGAGTAAAAATGTGGTCATCATCTAAGGAGTTTAATCCCTCTTCTCGTTGCACAATAAGATTTTGTATCTCTTCCTACATTTAGAGACACATTTAGTTAGTGAATATGAAATATAAATGGTAATGGATACCAACAATTTAAATTGAAAATAATACTGACCGCCTTTCTTTGAGTGGATACATCTGAATATGATCCATCTTTGCTTGTATAAGCAAGCTCAAACATCATAATACGAGATGGACGAACTCCTGTCCTTTTCATCTGACAACAATAGAAAACGTACACAAATGAGTAAATATATTTCTTACTAAGTTGATATTCAAATCGAAAATTTCAAATATTTTGTACTTAACCTCTTCATCCTCAAGTATGGCAAAGGATTTTCTGCCTGCATGATGAAGCATTTGTTGTGTGTCACGCCTTTCTTTATTCTTATCACACAATTCCTGAATTTATTAAAAACGGATTCAAAAAACTATATCATCAAGAATTAAGGTTTGGCTAGTACGTAGAGAATCAAGTGTGATATTAAGGTTTAGGTACATACCTTAACCTTTGGCATTCCCCAATGTTCTTTATCAACCATTTCCAATCTTCTTCTTTTACAAATGGTGGTCGATTTTGAAGTCGTTCCTCATCTGTCTCATGTGTATCATAATAGTTCTTCTTCAAATCAGATCGATAGTCCCTCCATTTTTTCCCCATTTCCTTCATTAACAACTTCTTTACTTCTGGATCATCCCCTATGTCAAACTTCTCCTGAATAAAAGAGCACATTTGATCAAATCTAGCATATGTGACCAAAAAATATATATATATATACACACACACACACATATTATAATGATAAGATATATATGTACCAATAACGATTCAAGCATTTTGGCCTTTACATCTTTGTCAAGTTTTCTCCATGATGGCGCAACAATAGATGTAATTTGCATGTTTCGAACGACAATTCCTTGTTGAGACGCACATAATGACCTGTGCTCTCCTATTACACGATGTCTGTCATCAAATTCCAGACTCAGTTTTGATCATTTTGGTAGAATTGCTACCTTCTGTCCCAATGCTCGTCCACGTGTTTTCCTATTCATGGTGCTACCTATGTAAAGGAAATTATTAATGTTAAAAATTGTATATTTTAAGTACAATTCTATAAGAAAAATGGAGCTTTATATTGTTTAGAGTGAGTAAAAATACCAGAAGAACTTGACTCAACATTATGGGACGACTCCTCTGATCTATCATTTGTCGGTGGTCTTGGCGCCATACCTGAAAAATGCACAAAAAGCGAGCTAGTGCCATAACATAATAATAATAATACATTATAACATTTAATGACTATTCAATTACCATATTTCAAACATCAACTCTCTTATTTTCTTTTCCTTTTTTTTTGGTGTTATTTTCTGACAATGGAATTGTTTCCATTGGCAAATCAGCTCTATTCCATACAACATGATCCACATCATCACTTGGTGCACAAGTGATTGATGTATCTCCTAGTACTAGGGGTTGCAATGCATCTATTTCATCGACTGTTGCCTCATCTTCATGTTCTGGTACGACATAAAATTCACGTGGTACAGCTTTTGTCACAACTAGCACTACTACAAATATAGGCTTGCATAGCGCTTAAAAATATGCTTAGATAGCACTCAAAAAAGCGCTATGCAAGGCGCGTACTTGAATAGCGCTTCGCTTAGATAGTGCTTTTTAAAGCGCTATCTAAGCGTTGATTTTTTTTTAATTAACTTCAATAGCGCCTTCTAAAGCGCTAATTTTTTTTTTTAAATTAGCTTGAATAGCGCTTTTTTATGCGCTATTTAATTTAAATGAATTTTTTAAATTAGATTTGTTTATCTGCTAAGATAGCGCATAAATAAGCGCTATGGAAGTAATTAGATTGTTCTTAGATAGCGCTAAAAGAAGCGCTATTGTAGTATATATGTTAAACTTAGATAGCGCTTATTTGAGTTATTTGATTTGTTTTTTCTATTTTTCCGATACCGATTTTCTGGGCTAAATATAATATTTAATATAATAATGACAACATTCAATCAATCAATAAAGACACAACATGATAACTAACTGTTTCTCATTCATTCAAAATATAATTTAAGCATTCATACAAAATTCAATAAAGATACAAAATTGTTCTCAATCATGGTATCCCAAGCTTTGCCACTCAAACTGTAACGGATCAAGAACTTGAGGACATCAAGAGGGAAGTAGAAGATGATGCTGTATAACCAAATCACTCCTGCCCATCCCTACCCTATGCCTTGGATCCTTGCAAAGTCCCAGTTTGCATAAACAGCTATCAATGTAGCCACCTTAACACAATGGACGGATAAATTGTCAGTTTTAATGGAGAATACAGATATATTCAATGGCATGAAACATCATTTATACTCACCAATTGAGCGGCAAGGAAGGCACTAACAAGCAACACGCCTGGTCGTTCAACAAAGGACCAACTCTGAGATCGGGTCACAAAGATGAGAGCCTGGCTCACTATGCTCACTTGGAGATAGAGAGCTGCAGTGAGTTCTTCGTTGTTGTACCTGATTGATCTCACGCCAAATGTTTTCTGCACATTATATCATTTGGTAGACAATGAGTAGGATCAGTATGATTAATATATACTAATTGATATATAAGATGTTGCATGTGTTCTTTGGATAGGAGACTACTTACTGAGAAGAAATCTGTCTCACAGGAAGCCCAAAAGAAAATCACAGTCATGATAGCAAGATATGTGCCAAGTACAACTCCAGTTGCGAAAATTTCCTTGAGTTCCATGAACCTGGCAAAGAAGATGGCTTCACTCTGTCCTTTGAAATAGTCATAATGGTTCCATCATTGAGAACTGCAATGATGAGTACCATGAAGGGTGAGAAATCGAATTTCCAAATGAGTGCAATGAGCATGAAACCCAAAACGATTCGAATGGTGATTGACACAGCGTAGATGGTGTAGTTCTTCATTCTCTGGAAGATGGCTCGACTTGTCAACACGACACTGATGATCACACTGAGTCCTGGCTCAGTCAGAACTATGTCTGATGCACCACGAGCTGAATCAGTTGCATCTGCAACTGCAATACCAATATCGGACTTCTTAAGTGCAGGTGCATCATTCACACCATCTCCAGTCATGCCACATATGTGTTTCTTTTCTTGGAGTTTTTTCACAATTTCATACTTGTGTTCTGTGGAAGTATAGTTCTGAGTTAGTCAAAATTATAGTTTGAAAGCTCAATTAGTCCATTTCGAGCTGAGCATGTTTAGACTGCTTAGACCTGAAACTTAAACAATGAAATGGAAGTAATCCTTACCAGGAAAGACGCCAGCGAAGCCGTCGGCCTTCTCAATGAGCTCATCAACAGGAATACTGGCGGTGGCCTCGTCCTTATTCTGGCCGAGGAGAGAAGAAGAGGGATACATATTGGTGCCCATGCCAAGACAACGACCGGTTTCCTTGCCAATAGCAAGTTGGTCACCTGTGATCATCTTGACATTAACTCCTAAGTTGAGGGCTCGGCGGATGGTTTCAGCACTATCATGTCTAGGTGGGTCGAAGAGAGGTAACAATGCCATGAACTGCCATGGCCCTCCTGCGCTTTCCTTGGTCTTCTCAGGGACTTCCTGACAAGCTACTCCTAGGGACCGAAGTCCACGTTCTGCATAATTGTCAATTACGGCATGGACTTTGTTCTTCATATCTGCGTTTAGGTTGCATAGCTCGATGATCTACAAATTACAAACACTTCTAATGTTACATGCATGTATGAAACAACCAATTAATCTAAAAGCTCAAACTGTTAGAATATAACACAACCAAAACATAACGGCCAGTAGACGATAACTCCCTATGTGGTTGAAGTCTGAAGATGTGAATTTGTGTTTGACGCTCAGGTATAGAAATTTAATAATGTACCTGCTCTGGTGCGCCCTTGCTAGCACGGTGCCATTTGCCATTCGAATCGACATAAGTGATGGCAGTACGCTTCTCGACAGGGTTGAAGGGTAGGAAGTGTACCTGCTCTGGTGCGCCCTTGCTAGCACGGTGCCATTTGCTAGAGACAGTTCATTTTTCTTTGAAGTCACTGCTTAAGATCTTAGTACCTTTTGAAAGTGACCAACTTGGTTTGTACTGTCCACAAGATGAGCAGCCTTGCCAAAGAAGGTGTGAACACCAGTGGCTATAACAATGGCCTCGATTTCACCTTGCTTGCAAGTAGACCCAGAGAAAACCTCATCGCCTGGGTTCTTGGTGACAAGTAGAGACTCACCAGTGAGAGCAGATTGATCGATCTTAAGTGGGTCACCTTGTAATAATCGAGCATCAGCTGGTACAATGTCACCCAATTTGATGCATATTATGTCTCTTGGGACCAAAATCGCTGCCTCTTGTTCACTCCATTTTCCATCTCTAAGCACCTGCAATATTGCAGAGCGATACTTGAGAATTGTTTCACTAACATGTACTATTACAGTGAGAATGAGAAATGTGAAATACCTTGGTCTTGGGAGCAAGACCTGCCATCAAAACAGCTGCTGCATTTCCGGCATTATTTTCTTCGATGAAGCTGATGGTAGAGTTGATTATCAGGAGAACTACGATACCGACGAAGTCTTGCCAATCCGGTGGTTTGCCCTTTTTATAAGAAAATGTATATATATACAACAAAGAAATTAGATATTGAAAAGAAAGCCAAAAAACACAAAGGGATCAATGATAGAGGTCATGAATATTTACTTACCCCTCCATTAGCCAAGGCAATGGCCATAATGGCAGCCATTTCCATGACCCATGACAGAGGATTCCACATAAAACCCAAAAACTTCAGTAACTTGCTCTCCTGTGATTCACATTTGATTGTTCTTTGTAAGTAAGTCTACTCAGATTTTTCTTTAAACTAGGTATGAAAACTAAGAGAGATAGAGAGGAATGAAAGCTAAAAAGTATACCCTTTTCTCTTCTAACTTGTTTGGGCCAAAGATCTGAAGTCTTTGTTCTCCTTCCTCCATTGTCAACCCTCCTTCGGTACATTTTAGCTGCTCAAACACTTGAGCGATTGGTACCCTCTCCTACATTCCCATGCAATCACAAGTTATTAGATTTCATATCTATTGGAATAAACAAACAGGGATTCCATATCTATTCAAATACATAAAGAACTATTAAAAAGAAAAAGAAAAACCCATTTAATATTTATTGGAATAACATTTCATATCTATTGGAATAAACAAAGACAGATTACAAGACTAAAACCCATTTCAAATCAACACACCAATCAACCAAAATACATTCACAAACAAAAAAAATCATTCAAAGCCAAACATAAAGGAGACAACTTCAAATAAAAACCTTACTTTTCAAGCACTTCTTTCAAGTCAGAAGTGGCCTCCATGGCCTCCTCCATACTGGGTGCACTTCCGAACACAAGTCTGTTAGACAGGATTAATCGAATCCCTCGTCGCAAACATCTCCTCTTCCCCACCAGCAAACTCCCAACCCTCCTCCACAACATCCCTATTCTGCGAAGACAACACAACCCTAGATTTGCCATCTTCCGTTGACGACACGAGGCCCCCTGCAATCGGCCTGGTGACGGTGCGTGCAGCGGCGGACACCGCTTGATCTGGGAGAGTCACAGTGGCGCCTCGTAGGCCGCCGCTGATTCCGAACCCCGCAACCTTCGCTGCTGCTCACATGACTGCTCCACCTCCCATTTCTTGTGTTGTTTGCTTTGAGAAGATAAGAAAAACAGAGGAGGTCATGTTTGGTTCTTTTTATACAGAGATGGATAAAGAGGATATCAAGCGTTGGAGTTTATGTTAACGAGAAAGAGAAAGAAAAGATTTTTTTTTAAATTATTAGGCTATAGGATAAAGCGCTATACTAAATGTAAGTAGCATAGCGCTTCGAAAGTGCTATGGTAGTTTCGGTAACGTTTTTCCACATAGCGTTTTTTAAAGCGCTATCTAAGACATAATTAAGATAGCGCTTAACTGAAAAAAAAATTTAAAAGCGCTATTGTAGCGTTTTTTTTGATTTTTTTTTTTTAAAGACAAATAAGCACTATCCTAACGCCCACTTGGATAGCTCTTTAAAAAAGCGCTATCTAAGTGGCGTTACCTAAGCTAATATTTGTAGTAGTGTCTCTCAGCCCTTTACAGTGGAAACATATGCTTGTTCCCGTGGAGTAGGAGCAGTCTTATCTCAAATGGGCAGACCCATTGCATTCTTCAGCCAGGCTTTGGGACAAAAAAATCAAACTCTATCCACTTATGAGAAAGAGCTACTTGCAATAGTCTTGGCAGTCAACAAATGGAGATCATACCTGCTTGGGTCAAAATTTTACATACTCACAGATCATCAAAGTATCAAATATCTACTGTCCCAAAAGGTTACAACCATACTTCAGCAGCGGTGGCTTTCAAAACTCCTGGGATATGACTATGAAATACAATACAAAAAGGGGACAGACAACAAAGCGGCTGATGCTCTCTCCCGTTTTACGGAAGCCACAAAAAATTGTCATTCCATCACAAGTGTTTCCCCAATATGGTTACAAGATGTTCAGACTAGTTACACGGATGATGAGTTAGCTCAGACACTCATTCAACAACTGATATTGAATGCTGATGCTGTCCCAAACTTCACGCTGGAACAGGGACTGTTGAAGTTCAAAAACAGGCTATACATAGGCAATCATGGCCATTTCAGGACACATATACTCCACACTATCCACAGCTCTCCAGTAGGTGGTCATTCACGGATTTAAGCATCATACAAAAAACTAGCTTCATATTTCTACTGGAAGGGAATGAAAACAACATTGGTTAACTTGATCACCAACTGTGACATTTGTCAACGTAATAAGGCGGACCAATCAGCCTACGGTGGTCTCCTTCAACCCTTGCCAGTACCATCTCAAGCTTGGCAGCAAATATCAATGGACTTCATCGAGGGTCTACCTAAATCCAATCACAAGTCCGTGATTTTAGTAGTGGTAGATCGGCTAACCAAATATAGTCACTTCATAGCCCTAAGCCACCCTTTCACTGCCTCCACAGTAGCTGAAGAATTTCTACAACAAGTATACAAATTGCATGGATTACTACAGTCCATAGTATCCGACAGGGATAAGATTTTCATGAGTGCATTTTGGCAAGATCTATTTGGAGCTTTGGGTACCACCTTGGCGTTAAGTATGGCCTATCATCCCCAAACGGATGGTCAAATGGAGCACACTAACTCATGCCTCGAGACTTACCTTCGTTGCATGACGGGTGAGGCTCCATCTCAATGGGCGAAGTGGTTGTACCTGGCCGAGCACTGGTTCAACACTTCCTTTCACACTCGCCTCCAAACAACTCCATTTCAAGCCCTGTATGGGTATACACCCCCACTGCTAGCTCTACCTCCTGCTACTTCATTCACTGTCCAAGATGTCCAACAGTATTTGAAGGACAGAGAACAAATGCTACAGCTGATTAAAAACAAGCTCCACCTTGCGCTAGAGAGAATGAAGATGTATGCTGATAAGCATCGCAGTGACAGGTCATTCTCTATTGGCGAATGGGTATATCTTCGGCTTCAACCATACCGTCAAACCTCTGTCAACTTACGCAAAAATCTCAAGCTGTCCGCCAGGTTCTATGGTCCATTCCAGGTGGTTGAAAAAAGTGGATCCGTGGCTTATCGCTTGCAACTCCCTACCAACTCTAAAGTACACCCTGTGTTTCATGTCTCCTAATTGAAAAAGAAGCTGGGCTCCTCCATTACTGCTACCCCTCAACTTCCATTAGTCGATGCTCAAGGCAAATTCAAGATGGAACATGTCGCTATATTAGCTCGGCGTTTGATTCCTCGCCACAACAAAGCAGTCACTCAGGTGCTGATTCAGTGGACACACACAGACAAACAAGATGCGACATGGGAAGATTGGTCCCAAATTGTTTCTTCCTTTCCAGATTTTCGCCCTTGAGAACAAGGTCATTGTGCAGCAGGGGGTAATGTCATGATCTGAGAACAAAGAAAATGGGAAGTATGGGGCTGCAAAAAGAGCGCGAAGAATTGGCGCCAAAAGAATTTCAAATTGAAAATTAAGGGCTGTTTTGTAATTTTTGTTGTTGTTTTAGTGGAACAGAGTTGTCCACGTGTCTAGCTGGGATTAGCTCCTTTCAAATTTCAGTTAGGATTTTTGTTAGAAATTCAACTATAAATAGAGCAGTCTGGAACAGAGAGAGATATCTTTTTTTGTCTGAGTTGTAATTGGGATCTTGGATCCAAGTGAGTCTAGGCTTGTAAACCTTCTCTGGTTCAGGAATACATCTAGTTCCTCATCAATTCTATCTTCAATTCTAAATTGATTTTTCTCTGGAAGTCACAACTGTGACAATCACCAAAGCTTGAACCATTTAAAACTTATTCTTGTGTTGTAAGACAGAACTTTGTCTCATTTTACTGATTTTAGGAATGTTGGCTGTGCAACTAGATGATCATCAAGTAGAAATACAGTAATTAATATAATTACACAATGAAAATCATTTCTGAACAAATGTTGTACATCCAAATGGTTTATAATTTTCAAGGTATCCTAATTATATATAAAATAGCAGAGCTATATCAAAAATCAAATTGTAAAGAATACAAATTAAATAAAGAGATTCTCTCGTGAAGTCTAGGCATGCATTGAAAGCAAAACAACAGCAAGGAGATTGGGAAATCAGTTAGAAAGAGCAACGGTGAGAAGGGATGACAAAAGAGAGAGTAGAGAGAACTGGTGGTGTTTGATTTTTTGTGTGAAGGTAGAAGGGACATTATTGGAATCAAATTTTCGCTCATGTCACTTTTCTACGATTCAAAATTTTGGGTTCTAATTAGAACTAAACCCAACACATTCCTTTTGTGTTTGAAATGTTAGGGGATTAGTGAACAAATCAAACCAACCCATTTCTTGTCTACATCACCACTTTCATTTTTAAGAAAAACTAAATTCCATTTCTTATCTCCATCTCTACTTTCAAATTTCAATCCAAAAAATAGCAACCCCATTTTCATCTTGAAGCCATACCAAGATACCCCATTTTTTGTTTCCATCTCTACTTTAAAATTTCAAACAAAACTAAGCAACCCCATTTCTGGTTTCTGTTTCTATATTCAATCTGAAGTCAAAAGAAGCAACCCCATTGAGAGAGATCAACATACAAATGTGCAACAGTTACCATGGTCATCACCCAATAGGTGCATTTCACCAACAAAATCAACAAAAATAAATTCAGCACCAATCCTATTTATATGATTGAGTAGTGAGTCCTAAGACATAATTTATCAAACCCCAAACCCATTGAAACAACCCATACGAACATACTAGTTCATTGCAGCATTTCACCAAACAAATTATTTTCATCACTCACTCGATCAAAAAAACCAAACGATCATAAGAAACCCAGATTCATGAATATGATTAAATGCCAGTAAAGCATATTGGAATGACTCCACAAGCAACAATTTACCTCACTTGAAATGAGCTAACGAAGAAGAAGAATTCACTCCTTCAAAAAGCAAAGCTAGACCCATTCCAATCCTACATCAGTCAAGTAAACCAAGTAAATGGGTTTATCAATGAAAACTTAATCTTATTCAGAGATCGCAACAAGGATTGTGACAGAGAGGGAATTAAAGAGATAAGAGGTGAGATCGAGCCTCTGATGCGATGGAGATCAAGAGATCTTCGATCAACCCTTCACATAGACAAGGAGAAAGAGATCATCGTGAGTCTCTTATGCTCCTCTTTGATTCTCAACTCGTCCATCATCACCACCAGTAATCAACTTGTAGAGATCAACACCACCAGCTGAGATCGGTGGAAAGTTCAGTGGAGAGATCAATGGAGAGATCAATGGTAGTTAACATGTAGAGATCGAGAAATAGAGAGGGAAGAAGATGAGAGACGTACCCGGGGTTTTTGGCAATGACGAGAGAGCTTCAAAAACTTGCTTCAGTTGATGTGAAGAGAGATGGAGAGAGGCGAGGTAGCGAGGGAGGATTACATCGAGAGGTTTTTAGGATCGCCAAAAGTTTTCATCGGTGAACCGAGGCGTCCGAGGTGGGAATATGTGGCACGTGCTGGCATCCCTTACCCACCAGTAAACTCTCAAACAAACACCCAAAATGCTATTTCAAGTGGGAATATGATTCTTATTCCCATGGAATGAGTGCAACCAAACACACCCTTAGAACTACCACATCTCTGATTGTTTATATTTTTTCCTTTCCTATAGAGAAATTAAATTACCTTCAGGTTCGGTCTTGCGGAGTAAGGCACCCATTTTCTTATAGAGAAACTAAATTACCTTCGGATTGGATATCTTGCGGAAAAGAGTGTGATTTTGATATGCCTAAAATAAGTTTGGTATTTATCCGTAAAAAATGTGACGTGACTTATGTGCATTGATAGCCCAAGAGTGGCTTTTTGTTATTCATATAGTTAGGAGTATCCGGTGATACATGCTTATATGTGATGTGTCCCTACTTAGGCATGGATGACGGAAAATGTATCCTTTATATGAGAGAGCTATACGGGCATGTATGTTCGACACGGAGGTGGTGCGAATGTGGTATCATCTAAGTGATCAATTCAATAAATACGAATAATATCATTAAGTCAAATAATGTATGGTCTCTATTGTTGTAATTGATAAAATACCAATTATTTGAAAAGTCATATTATATTGTTTCTAACCATTTTTATGCAGGACGACAAGATGACAAGTCTACTGACATTACTGCATGTTAGAGTTGTCATGGTTAACCATTACAGTACATGTAAAATGAATATTTACTTTAATAACGATAAAAACATATTAAGATGACATAATTGCTCAATTGAGGAACTACATGTTTGAATGGTTATTTATTGTTTGTGGTTGATTTTATGTTATCACTTGTGGACTTGTTGATTTTGAGAATGAAGATTACTCACACCAGCTTTATTGTTGACCCAAGTGGGCTTTTGCTTTTTGGATACATTCCAAGAATGTATCCAATTAGCTTGTCTCAGGTTTAGAGATTATTGAGCGCTATTGAAGTTTCATTAGTGGTGCCAACAACGTCAAAGAGTTCATGGTTAGATTATTTTTAGTTTGTTTTAATTTTCTAAACTATGTTTTAGTTGCTGCTGCTAAATGTTTATGTTGTTATTGATTTTTTCCACGTCCCGATTCTACGTGGGTATTAGGATTTTGTTTTCTCAAAAATCAGGGCATGACATGGCACTTGTCTACTTTGCAAATTGGTGCTGAAAATTCTAGTTTCTTTTAACAAAATTGGTTGGAGGGAGTTGCCTTCAAGAAATAGATTATACATGCTCATGATCATGACTAGCCTAGCATTAAGGATATCATTCATAATGAAAGGGGGGCTTGAATTCGTTGAGCAAGTCCCGTGCTTTGGAGGCTTATAACAATAGATTACGAATAAACTCAACAACATTGGATGTTCGAGTGTGGAAGCCCAGTATATATATGATGTGTTCACTGTAAAATCTGTTTCTGAAGCAGTGAGAGTTAGAGGTGATTAAGACTCGGTTTATGCGTGGTTGTGGCATCCCCTTCTCCCGACTAAATTTTAGCAAGATAGGTTAACGATTCTCTAATGTCTGAAGAAAGTTGAAGTGGATTTTATAAATTTTCTGTATTTATGTCAACATAGCATTGTACTTGATTGGAAGGCATACATATTTATAATCGCGTATATGATAGCTATCACTCTAATAACAAAAGTTGTTATGGCAGTCATTTATTTATTGTCGTTATTAGAGCAGAAACAGAGAATCAACATAAATAGGAAATATTTGTATGTCACTCTACACGTATGACTCTTGCGTGGATTCAGATGCGAATTAGGTTTGAGATACATCTGAAGGCCAATCTTTTTAATCTGTTGTCTCATTTACCTTCTGATTACAAGGATGATAGGTGCAAATTTCAGAAATTTGTTGCTTTTGTACCGCAGAGGCTGGTTTACTGTACTATATACTACGGAATGCATATGTCTGGCTGAGAAAAGCTTTTGACTGCTACTGATTTTGTATCAGTCTAACTGGCGTGAGAGTTATCTGAAGCAGAAATTCTAATTGTTGAGGAAAACAGCGAGGGAGGGAGGGAGGACCCTCCATCACCCTCGCGATCCGCTGGTTTCCTCGCCAGTTAGCCTCTCAATCTGAAGATATCAAATATTCGTTTGGACAGTGGACTAGCAGGATCGTCAAAATATTAGAAATAATGTTTACAATTATACAAAAGAAAAGTTCCCCAAACTCTTTACTTGCCTATTAAAAGAAAGTGAATTTGAAATAGATTTGAAATATAAATAAGTTTATGTAGTTGCTTTGATCAATAAAATAGCTTCTAGGCTTATGATGAACAAAATTTGCACCTTTCTCACTGATAAAGAAGAAGAAAAAGAAAGTATCATATTTGATCACTTTCATGATGTGTGAACGTATACATGATGTTAAAGCTCTTCGGAAGATGGCTATAAATTTCATGTTAAAGAATGTCAGTTTTAACGAGGCTGAAAAGCTTATACATTGAATAAGCGATATATTAAAATGGTCAAAGTGCCTTCGGGATCAACAGTTATGCAATTATGAAGTACCAAAACAAGAAAAAACAAGGGATAAGTCCTAAAACAAGGGACAAGTCACTACTACAAATATTAGCTTAGGTAACGCCACTTAGATAGCGCTTTTTTAAAGAGCTATCCAAGTGGGCGCTAGGATAGCGCTTATTTGTCTTTAAAAAAAAACAAAAAAAAACACGCTACAATAGCGCTTTTAAATTTTTTTTTCAGTTAAGCGCTATCTTAATTATGTCTTAGATAGCGCTTTAAAAAACGCTATGTGAAAAAACGTTACCAAAACTACCATAGCGCTTTAAAAGCGCTATGCTACTTTCCTCTTGTATAGCGCTTCAAATATCAAATTAAATCTCGCTTTTTAAGATCTTGATATGATCGGACGGTTTATATCAAAAGCCCTAATAAAAACCTAAATCTCGACCTCATGTATTTTGGTTTTGCTTTTACCATTTTTTCAAACACAGAGAGAGGAGGGACGGAATAGAGGCGAGGAGGCGAGGAACCGAGGAAGGACGCGAGGAAGGAGGCGACTCAGGCGAGGAACCGAGGAAGGAGGCGACTCAGGCGAGGAGGCGAGGAACCGAGGAGTCGCAGGGAAAGGACCAGGTTCGTCTCTCTCGCTCGACTCTCACTCAGTGTTTACTGATTTTCGTCTGTTCAAATGATTATTAAGTTCCAGTTGAATTTCTTGGTTGTTTTGGAGCTTCTAAAATATTCTCAAGTGACAGAATTGCAAGGTTATGTATCGTGTGAGCTAATTCTAAATCTGAACCGTTAGAGAGAGATGTCTTGCTCGCCTAAAATTGTAATACACCCAGCTTATTAATCTTTGGGTATGTTCATCAGATTCGTAAGATTGTTTTTTTTGAACTCCAGCTTATAAATTTTGCTAAGAACTACACTTTGGATTTGTAAGATTGTCGTGTGGTGGAAAGTAATTTTAGGGCTGTTGCGTACTTTGATACATACACTGTTGTTCTGTTTTCGCAAATTTCATCTATTCAAATGGATACAACATAAAAGTATGTGTTACTAATTTTGTTTCTGAAGCAGTGGATGCTTGATGACATACATTTGCTTGAATCCCATAATTTTCAACAAAAAAACAGAGTACAAGAAGATGCAGGGGATGCTTGATGACATACATTTGCTTTGAATTCCTATTTGATTTAACATACTGTTACATTTATGATAAGAGTTCCATAGATTTTAGTGTGTACAAGAGTTCCTATTTGATTTAACATACTGTTACATACTGTTAGACAAGCATATACCAATACTTTGTTATGTGAATCATCATCATCTTTGTTTGATATATAGATAATATGTCATGTGTCTGATACATGTTGGTTGTCAGAAAGTTGTTAGCAAATTGTAAGTGCCCTTGGTCACTCATTTATGTGTAGGTTCAGTTCTCATTGGGATCTTCTTGAACAGATAAACAAAGGGTCACATTGCTGGGAGAAATACTGGAAAAAAAATCTATCTTGAGCAGGTATGCTCTATAAATGTCGCTAATAATGATTTCGATATTTGAGAAAATTTTATTGTATTTTTATTTTAAGTCCTGCACTGAATGTTTCATTTTTGTTTTTCGTATTCAATGTATAACGATGTGTTTTTGCTGTTTAAGGTTCATTTGCTAATGGACTGTTTTACTTGTGAAGTTATTTCTAATTGTTGTTTTGTATAATTATAACAGTTTCAGTGATCTATATATGTCTTCCAATTTTCTAAGGTTTTCATATATTATGCTGTATTATAAGTTATATTTTCTTGAACATATCAACTAGCATGCTGGGTATAACTATCTGTTAAAGGCCAAAATATGGAAATGACCCAAGAAAAATTGTGTCCCCTACCAAGAACAGCCAGTCCTTAAAAGTTGTCAGATCTGCCACTATATTGGCAGGTTAATGAATACTTTAGTTTATGGATGAATACTTTTTTTATAGAATCGATTTGTAATATGCAGGTTAATGAAGCTGTTGTTACTGGCTGGTTATTTTTCCGTTATTTGGTTATTGGAGGTAAGCTGTAAATTCTATTGTGCATGTCTTTTTTATTCTTCATTTTATTAGACAACGTTGTTATCCATATTTTAATTTATGTCGCTACCATAAACACCTTATTACAAAATTTCAGTCAGCAATTTTGACTCTGGGTTGGAGTTTGTTCTGGTTATATGATGTCTCCTATTTATGGTGTCTTGTGCTCCAGTTCTAGGACTGATTGAGGCGATCACATTACGAGTCATGGATGTTTGCTAGATTGTATGAGCAGCAAGTTTTTCATGGTGAGACCACTTGTACTATTGTTTTTCTGTTTATTGATCTCGACAGAAGTGAAGAGTCGGAGTTTAAATACTAGCTCTACATTGAAAAGGCCAAGTGTTGTGAATATTGGTGCTCTGCTTTCTTTCAATTCAACTATTGGAGAAGTGGCAATGCCAGCAATAAATGCTGCTTTCTTTCATTCATAGTTGGCAAAATTATAGAATATGACTCCATCCTCCTTGCTATATAGCCAATTACAAATACATTTATGTTATAGGGAATTTTAAGATGACCCAACACGAAAATAAGTATACAATGATCACCAGTAAACACGAGAACTGAGCTCGTTACGTTTCTTACCCTAACACCTTAAAACACGAACTGACATCAGCCGTGCACAGCCTGTATGCACATTCCTGAAGGAATATGGCAGTAACAGTTCACTGAAAATTACTTTTAAACAGATGTAGTAATTCTTCATGTTTAATCCTTCCTTGATATCCCAAATTTTCATCCATCCCAGAATAAAGCAATTAATCAAAGAAGCATGAGATGCATAATTCTGAATGTAAACGATGTCTTGACAAATATAGCTTTCTTGTGTATACAGCATCTGGATTATCTAAAAGCAAAGAGATAGCTCAGGAGCAAGTTTTCAGTGGGGTTGGCCTGCTCTCTGGATCTACAATCTTTTTACTAACAATTGTATGGGGAACCTGTGTTATTGTTGGTCAGCGCGAGTTTACAGAAACCTCAAAAAATAAAGACATAGAAAGCTCAAGTTCTAATGACTCGCGACAACAAATAAGACATTCATCATTCTTAACAGGTTGCTTCTCCTATCCTACTCGCTAGTTTTGATCGAAAAAGTTGTCCTTATTTACGAATTACAAGTCGTGAAGTCGAGTTGCCATGAAGAGACTCACATTTTAGCTTTTTATATATCTACGTAATCTATCTAAAAAATAAATATACTTGCATGGATTGAAATATTTACAAACACACGGGAAAAATGCAGAACGATATAATGACAAAGGGTTGCTTAATGTATTACAATCGTTCTGTTTTAGATGAAAACCCGCACCCATATCCCATTGGGCATTATCTAGCAGGTTCACACGGGCATCTAGTGCACCAACAATTTAAGTACAACATTTTTTGTAATATTATCCTAAGATATTTACTCTGAAATATTTTGATTGTCGTTGTTACAGGTCATGGTATTATTACTGATCTGGAGACGAGTCACACTGCCATGATCATGGTTTTATCAGTTGTCCCATTCATCATTGTGCAACTACCACAACTCGTCAATCAGCCTTCTTGGGCGTCAATTGTAATTTTGACTTCCCTTATCGTTTCTGTGTTGTTCCTTTTCGGTTTCTTCCTATATCAGGTACTTCTTTTGAACCTCTTAATAAGTCTCAAGTATCATAGTTAACTAACTGTATCCCCTGCTATAACGTAACATCTAAAAGACCTTCATCTATGAGTCACATATGCGAGAGAAAAAATACATGGTCTTCAGTGAAATTTTCAATAGATTAGTCTATATATGCACTATTGTTCCAGGTAAATCCAGATTTTCGTACAATATAGTTTGGATCTGTTGATTAATTCTTGTCAAGATCATTACATCTGTAGGTCTTCGAACCTTGGATTCCAAAGAGGAGGCTAGAATATGCCAAGAATGACCATCTGATGGTAGACTTTTTAAAGCATGTCCAAAAGCAAGCAACAGGAAGACTCCTAACCAAGCAGGGCGCACCAAATCTGTGGGCTATCAGAAGGTCAGATATCGCTTTTTTAAGGAAGCAATTTGTGTAAGATGCTCTCGATAATCTGACATTCTTTTTATCTAGGCTATTTGCGAGCATTGATCTCGATAACAGTGCTAGCTGTTGCATTTTTCTCTAGCAGCCTAGCTGTTGCATTTTTCTTTTATTATAAATGTTTTTTAATGTGATGCTAAATTATATCATGCTGCATCCCAAATAGAGATTAGAAATATTTGTCATAATGGGTCGAAACAGAAAGTGTAGAGCAAAGGAAAAAAAAAAGCATGAAGATTGAACACGTCATACTAATCACGGACTTCTGGTTTCCTTTCCCATTTTCACTTAGAACTTAAAGATGCATGATTAAGTAAACTTACATCAATAATAGCTTTATTTATTATGAGATCTAATCTTTCTTGACAGAGTTGCATCCTTTTTGTTTTTTCCCTTGAAGTTTTGTTTTCTTCTTTTTTTAATTAGTATTAATGGTTGGTGCTTGATGTTGATTAATAACAAACATTATTAAAAGGAGTATTATTCTAATATTTAATGCCCTTCAGATTTCATTGCAGTTAAAAGATTAATATTGATCATATCTGTTATATGCGAGCTTAAGAGTTATTGATAGCTTGTATGATATTTATTGAACGAAAGTTTAATTTGTGCATTCTGTTTCTGCAGGCCATTGATAGGCTTCCTTTAGTTCCCGGAGTTCTTGAGCTCGTTGGAATTGGTTATTCTGGGGTAAGTTCCACACCTATTACTGCTACTATATATATATATATTAGTTGATAAGGCTGCTATCAAGAAATATAGTTGGACCTTTAGTCATTTATATTTATCTTACTGATACAAAACCCTTTTGTGTTTGGCAGTGGTTTGCATATATAGTAGCAGTAATAGGTGTGTTCTTGTATTTCAGGTTAAGATTTATATACCGACTTAGTGTGTGTGTTGTTATACTTATACAATGCCATGATGCAATTTCAGGTTATGCGAGGATACAATTTGAAGTGGCAGTAGAATCTGAGAAACATTCCGCGGTGCCACAATGTACAGACGAAGTTAGGACTGTAGGAGAAGTTGTTGACCATTTCATTTCGTGGCCAAAAAAGCTGGTGTATATATATGATAGCATATTAACAATTTTGTATGAATGCTTAAATTATATTTTGAATGAATGAGAAACAATTAGTTATCATGTTGTGTCTTTATTGATTGATTGAACGTTGTCATTATTATATTAAATATTATATAAAAAATATTATATGGTAGTTAATAAAAAAAATTCACCGAAATTAAAGCGCTATTGAAGCTAATTAAAAAAAATCAACAAAATTAAATAGCGCTTATAAAAGCGCTATTCAAGCTAATTTAAAAAAAAAAATAGAGCTTACATAGCGCTTTCTAAGGCGTTATTGAAGTTAATTAAAAAATAAAATCAACGCTTAGATAGCGCTATCTAAGCGAAGCGCTATTCAAGTACGCACCTTGCATAGCGCTTTTTTGAGCGCTATCTAAGCTACCATAGCGGTAGCTTAGATAGCGCTAAAAAGCGCTATCTAAGCCTATTTTTAAGCGCTATGCAAGCCTATATTTGTAGTAGTGAGTCCTAAGTACTAAATCTAGAGCTCTTAGTTATCTAAGCACATAAATTTTAGGAAGACTTAACTTGCAGATGGAACGTAAATTTCCCCTAGCTTATTACTAATATGGTCACTTTACAATGTAGGATGGGCGTGTTAATGCTCTTTATTCAACCCCATCCATTTATACTGATGCAAAACATTAGGGTTGAACAAAAAATTGACCAAACTGGTGAAACCGACCGATCCGATCAAAATTGAACCGATCGGTTGGGTTTAAGTTTGGTTTCAATTTTAACTTTTAAAAAATTCAAAACCGAAGTGGTTAGTCGGTTTTCGATTTTGTTAATGGTCAGTTCGATTTTAGTTTGAAAATTTTGAAACCGACCAAAGTCGGTTCGGTTTTCAACCCTACAAAACATGCAACAAAAGAATCATGGCCAATCAAAATCGATGATTACTTTTTTTTTCTTTTTTTCCCTTGACCCCTCCCACCCCAAATGTCCCTGAGTTCGACCTTATGATCTAGTGATACCATCAGCCACTGCTCAACCACTATGCCATTCCCGTAAGTCATATTTTCTATAAAACTTGAATCAAGTCCTTCTTTATGCTTCAGTTATTAGATACGCAGATTGTACAAATGCATACTGGACTGGATACTTTTCAAGTAGGCCAGCTCTGAAACGATATGTCAGAATGATCAGCGGTTACTATTGGTAAAACTTCATTGCTTTCTTTAGTTTTTATTATTGATGAAACTCCCTAATTCAGTCTCACATTGATGTCTTTATGCTTATGACTTTTTAATTTATAATCAGGCAGCAAGGCAATTGGAGTTTTTTTTAAAGGGAGGAGCAGTTCATGGACTAACACTGATGCCTTGGCTGATGCTTTGGCAATTGCTCAACATCATGATGCAGTTAGTGGAACGTAAAAACATGTAGTTGATGATTATGCAAAAAGACTTTCAATGGGATATGTAAACGATGAATATGTGGCATATCACTATACTCTTGGTATGTGTGTTTTCCTTTGTGCTCAAAATTCACATCTACTTCATATTGTCTCCTCAGGCAGAGGAGTTGATTGCATCTTCGCTTGCTTACTTGGTGCTGTCAACATCAAACACTCCCCACCTGAACCCAGCTACCAAACTTGAACATGCAAAATAACAGAACTGCCTTCATATTTTTTACTTTTGAAAAAACTGCCATTATCATCTTCTTTAGGTTACCATAAAACAAAGCCATCATTTAAACTTATAGAACTTGTTACACACTTATAGAAATGTTGAATTGATATGTTACATCAATTGACACTCCAAGTAAATGGTAATTGAAAGTACTTGATTGATAATGGTCATGATCACTTTAAGAAATTCCCTTGTATCTGAGTTTAGCCCTATAGAAGTGACCATCAACATAAAGTCTGTCTTGGGTATTTATTTAATGGATTTTGCAGCAAACCAGCATATTTTTGTGAATTCCGATTCTACGATAAAGATGCATCATAACAAGTAATTTTATTTTTCAGTGCCCTCTTTTGAATATAAGTTACTGCCCTCTTCAGAAGTTGATTTATCTTCTGGGAAAAGCATGGTAAAGCTAATACTTCCTCCCTTTTATTTCTTTTGCATTGAATAGCAAATCTATCCACCTGCAAATATTTCAATAAGATGTTTTCTTGTATTAAATTGGAAAATATTCAGCTCTGGAAGTCAGTCAAAAATATATATATGTGTGTGTGCGTGTAAGTGAAATTTTGATTTTTATGTGTATGTGAGTGAAATTTTGATTTTTAATTGATGCTATTACTCCTCTCCTTCAGGTTATTATGGTTTACAATCCTCTTGGGTGGAAAAGGGAGGAAGTAGTTCGAATTCCTGTAAGTATTTTGAATATCTCCATCCCACTGGCTTCTGCAGTACAAATTTATTGTTTTGACGATAATTAAATTTGAAATGTTCACACATCATTGTGTCGGTATTCCTTTCTGAACTGCTTATAGAGAAGGCAATGCTCTGAAATTTTGTTCTTAGTTTTAGCTACTCTGGTTTCATCCTTATGTCAGGCATATGGTTGGTAGAAACATAGCCAACAGTCACCAAGTAATAAGCAGAAGATTATTATGAGTTATCCGAATGCCATTGGAAATGAAATGGAAATATTTTGTCAAGAATGGCCATAGTACAGTAACAAATTGATGGATGTAATTAAAATGAAATGTACTTCATTGGTAAATGGTAATTGCATGATATTTTCCCTCCAAGTTAAAGAACATGGAAAAAGTTTCACTTGAAATTGGTCAGTATCTTCTCCAAAGAACCGTTACGTTACATACTGCATGACACCGATCTATCTCCTTGTGAATGATATCATAACGCAATCTCTATAATTTTATACCTGTTTAGTCTTTAGTATTCAGCTCCAGTTCCTGGATGCATAATTTTTTGGGCTTCTGAATGCTGCACTTTTTGTTTACAGGTAAAATGTATGAGCCTTTATAAGGTTGTTTAAATTTTCGTTGCATTTTCAAGGTCCATTAATCAATGAATCTACGGTGCAAAAGGTGAGTAGCATTCTGTCTTCATGAATATAAATTTGAATTCCTTGTTGTCGTCCTTTGTATGTACATGATTTTTTACACGATGTTCAATGTGTTCTACTCTTTTGGATATAACTGGAGGTCGAAACGTTTGTCAGGATGCTGTCAACAAGGTATACTTTATATATAACCTTTGTCATTTCAATTGAAATTGTGTTAAGATAATAATCATATCATTTTATTAGGAAAAAGATTTAGTTGTGATATTACCAGTGAAAAAAGGTCTGTCAGCAAAGTAGAATGAGAATTGGAAAACTTTGTGATGCCAACCCTCTTTACCAAAAATTTCAGAATTTTTTTCCTCTGTAAATTAGAATTAAGAGAGGCAAAAAACAAATGTCCATGCAAAACAGAGGCAGAGAGGCCCCCCACGTCACAACACACAAAACATGCATCGTAGCCAACTTTCGGTTTCAGTATGTACCATGGTACGATTACGAAATGGGGAACTATACATCCATCAAACATCACGTATTTTACTTTGTTTGATTGTAGGCTACGCTTGTTTTATCCAAGCACATGTTCCAAGACAATATGCCAACCGTAATTCAAAGTTTTATTTGAGAATTTATTGCTCCTAGCACTTGTTTTAGGCAAGCCCTATTTGACACCCACCAAATATGATGTCCCACACCACCATTCACTAATTTTTTTTTCTACTAACCTACACCACCCAAATAAAATTAATTGAAAAAGAAACCACTATTCCCATCGAAACAAACCCCTTCTTCTTCCCAGCAAAGAAACGCTTCATCTTCACAGCTTAAACGAAACGATCTCTTGGGCGAGAAAACGCTTCATCTTTGCAGCATCATCTCTTTGCAGTGTTTCTCTTTGCAACGTCATCTCTTCGCAGTTTCTCAAGTTAGTTTGATTTCAAGTGGTTAGATTGATGTGATTTGTTGGAAATGAAGGGGATTAGTGAGGGTGATGATGTTAGAAGTGAAGGACATTATGATGTTGAAATGAACAATTTCAACAACAAGAAGAATCCATCTCACTTGAGGTAACATTGTCAACTTGCATGTGTTTTGTTTTGATTGCCAAAACAAGAAGATTGTAATAGGAATTTTTAAATGTAAAATTTTTATAGGGTTTGTTTGATAAAAAAAAAAATTATGCGTTTGATGATTTGGTGTGTAGGCTCTTCTCATAGATGTAATAAATATGGAGATGCTTGTAAACGATTTCGAGAATCCATAGTTACTTCAAGCTTCTTCGAACCTTGTAGAGGTAACAATTTAGTTAATAAAGATATATTCAATTTATAATGTAATATATGTGATATAATTAAAATTCTTTCATTTACCTAATATAGAATGATGATGATAATGTCGATGGTAGGGGCGGACCCAGGATTTTAGTCGAGGGGGGGCGAAATGAAAAATACTTATTAGTTGATAATAGTAGTTATCAATGGTAAAGCCAAATTTTTTTTTACCGAAGCTAGTAACTAATAAAAAAATTCAACTATAAAAAATACAATGCATATATCAAATTGGATCCAAGTTTAGTCAATTTTAAGCCAAAATAAAGTCCCTATTGATAACCTTAGCAAAGAGTAAACAAGCATAATAACTAGAATAAATAACTAATATTACAAAAGAGTTTGTCTAGGCAGCCAAAATTTAAAACCATTTTTTGGCCAGGCTAGAGCATTTTTACACCTTTACCCATTCTCTTTAAAATACAATCACAAACATTATCTATAGAAGGGATAGAAATGTAAAAAAACTTAAAACCTGACCAAAAAGTGGTTATAAAGTCTGGTTGTCTAGAATTGAGAATCACAAAATAATTAGGATAAGTTCTAGGTGAAGCTAATTTTTTTTGAAATTTGCGAATCTAATATGATCATAATACAGTTTCAAAGAAAAAATAGTTTATATGAGGCTCAAATTTTATACGAGTTAGCTAATGGTATATATTTTCATTGAATTCTATCGTTATTATTTTAGATATTAATTTTAAATATTTTTTTGTTAGGGGTTTAATATCACTTGTGAAAAACAATTCATTTATTTAATGTTAATAAATTTTTATTAAACTAAACATTTTTTAATGTTTGCAATTACTAATAAAATTGCATTGAAAATAAAATAAAAAATGCACACAAAGAGTATTGAAATCAGGTCTTTTATGAAAAGTTATAAACATCCAACCACTACACCAACAAACATGTTTAAATATTTTCATAAACAATTAACATATTGTATTCTACATTATATAATCGAATTTTTAAGACTAAAATATATAGTAAAAATATTTTAAAAATTGAGTGGGGGGGGGGGGGGGGGGGCAGCTGACCCCCCTCACCCCTTAGTAGGTCCGCCCATGGTCAATGGAAAAGTTGATAGTAATGGTGAGTTCAACAATGAAGAAAGATCAATGGAAGTGGTACTTGATGATAGCGATTTATTTCTTACGGAAGGGGTTAGGTTGATTTTTGAATTATCGTTTTGACAAGTTTCCATGTTTTATCGTTGTTAGGGTTTTTAAGAAGTTTATGTATTTTGAAGGTATTCTCATCAAGGTCAGCGTTGATAGCTTGGTGTTAAGGCATTGGTAGGGATAATAACATAATTGCTGTTATTACAAAATCAGAACATGCTAATCATAGACGTAAGGGAAAGTTACATTTTGGGTGTGAAAAAGGAGGGAAGTGCGACAAATAAGCCTTTTTCAAATAAGGAGGGTGTGAAAAAGGAGGGAAGTTACAAATATGTCGATTTTATAGTGATAACTCCTTTGGTCTCATGTTTCCAAATAAGCACATCTTTTTCTTCCGAATGTCTAACGTCGCCTAGCGCAACGTGTTTGGTTAAGCCGTATTATATGCGTGTGGCCATAATGTTTTTGTGTTTTTTTTTCTTTTTCTTTTCTACTTCCTCTTCTATAAAGGTGTACCTGTCTCTGAAACCCCTCTTCAAATTAAACTTTTATTATATTAATTAGTTCCATCAATAAGGGTGGAAAGGGGAAACAAAATTGGGAGAGGATGACAAGGAAAATTGTTGCTATGCTCTTCATCTGTTTTGTCTTCCTCCCCGCTGTATTTGAGGCCACTTCCCATCAAACGACTACTTCAGGATCATTGGATGAGCTTGTTTCTATTCCACAAGCGGGCAGCGACACTGGGCTTAAGCTATATAAAGACAAGGGGGATTTGAGCTTACTTTGTATGAGAAGATGCGTTAATCGGTGCGGAGCATCTACAAAGTGTATTAAATCTTGCGAGCCAAGATGCCCAAACAAAAACAAACCGAAAAAATAAAAGGATGTTTGATCAAATTGATTATGAGTTAATCAACTATGTGATGGATCATATATGCCATGATATGCCAACCAATCCCCCTTCCCTTTCCTTCCTAAACTCCTCAAAAAAAAAAAAAAGTGATGGAGTGAAAATGTTGATTGCAAGTAATAAAGTGTGTACGGTGAATAGGAGTGATTTTTCAAGTAAAACACAATATAAAATAACATGGGTAAACAAAAAGAACTTATCATTTTATAAGCAACATTTTCTTCTTAAACACGCCATATATGTTCTTAATTAGGTGTTTCATATTAACTGTATGTTGGATACGAGTTTAATTAAAGTTCATTACTTTCCAGTTTTCACCATAAAGTTGAAATTTATGTTGGGTGGATTGTTCCCATTGCTCGCAAAGAATTGAAAATGTCCTGCCAGATTCCATTTTTTTAAATCAATTAGCCCTATGCCATTTTATTTATTTATTTATTTATTTTGAGATCCAGGGTGATACTTAAGCTCATTTATTTTTAAGTGGGAAAGAAAAGCAATAGGATTGTTGTGGTTATCTTCATTTTTAAGATTAAGAAGTTGTCCATAGAGAGATTATACAAGCTATCGATTAGAGATAACTAATTGGATACGGACATATGACAAGATTATACCCGATAATCTGAATTTGGAATTTATTTTGATATTTCTATCCTAGATTACCCATGCATAACTTTGATTTAGGGGTGGGCATTTCAGATCGAAAACCCGGACCGATTCCGTCGGTTCGGTTTGGTTTTTTATTTATTATTAAATTTTCGGTTTTACAACCCGCCCCGATGTTTCTGGCCCGGGCTTCAGTTACCCTTTCTGAAACCCGCCGGGTAACCGGCCTGGGTATGAAGGAGTTGGTAAAAGGTAACTGCCCATCGACCTTTTTCCTCTCTCGCCATCCTCTTTTTCGTCGTTCAACCTCGCGCACAACTTCCTCTCATCACCCTTAATCCCCATCACGCCATCAAAAGAGCTAAGCACAAAGCTCTTCCTCTATTCTAACAGCAATTGCTACTTCCATGTTTCCCTTCTTCTCCGTCTCGACCTCTGCTTTGCATCTCTCCATCTCGTCTCTCTTAAGGGATTGTGACAGCAATTGCACAATTGATGGCTCAATCGATTTAGCTCCTGCATCAAGGTTCATCCTGCAACTTTTATCATATTGACCAATTGTTTAGAAATCTCAGAATCTTTGGTCTGAAGCTGGGACTAAAATTTCTTCACCATGACTTCATAGGTCTTTAACAAGTTTTATTGTTCTTGAATTTCTGCAACTAGACACGAATCTTGAGGAGAAACAGAAGTTGGTTTGGGGTTGTTATCTTTGTATGAATGTTTGAGTTCGGAGAGGTTCTTCAGCTCTGAAATTACAAGTTTATCGGCCGCCTCAATCTTGTCTGGATCATAAGGTGTGTGAGCAGCTTGAAGTTGAATATAGGCCAACTTCAGAAAGGAGATATCAGTAATTCCTACTTCCATGTTTCCCTTCTTGAAGAGACTCTTATTCTTCACGAACAGCTCCCACAATCCTTCTATTTTGCCTTTAATCCTTCTCTTGGTTTTCTTTTCTGATGGAGAGGGAGGAGAAGGAAGAGGGGAGAGAAAAAAAGAGAAAGAAAAAAATATGTAGGTTAGAAAGAGATTGGACCGAGATTGACCCGACCCAAGAATTCAGTTAACCGAGATTCGGTTAACCGGCCTTAATCGATCCGGTCTCGGTTCTCAAGTTTCAGTTTTCAAAAATTCGGTCCGGGCTTCGATTTTAGGTTTTCGGGCCGGTTACCCAGACCTACCCAACCCTACTTCGATTTGTCCAATTCGTTGAGTCTAATTGATCCATAATAAAATATGGGAGTTGCTACGTGTATCCGACTATTTGGCTCGGTTACACCAACTATTTGTTGCATCGACATTTTAGAATGTTTCGACTCTGTTGCACCAACCTTAAATATGTAACACTGACTTACCATATTTATCAATAAAAACAATTTGGTGGTTTAATTTTCTCATTTATAAGCATTAAGTTATTCTTGACTAAAGAATAAAAGTAAATGTATCGATAAAACTAAACTCCAGTCATAATTTCTTGACTTTCAAATTTACATACAAATATTAAAGATACACTAATCATCGTCACAAGTTCTATAATATATAGTAACACTATGGTAGGTTGTGTAATAGAAATAAGAAATATGTCTTACAAAAAATTTCTAAAATCACATTGCAAAGAAATTCTCTCTTCTCTATGCATCTAATTTAAAGTGCATAAGGGTACAATGTGTTCATCAATATGTATTAAAAATAAAAAAGTAAAAAAATATTTAAATAAGTGCATCAATTTAGAAATTTATTGCAACTATTTAACAAATTCGAAAAATTTTTATTTAAAACCGAAAAAAAAATCCTACATCCAAAAATTCATTATTGGAATCCTTTCTATAAAGTCCTCAATCAATAAGATTAGTACTTTTCTTCTCTTGGTAATTAATTAGAATTGTTTTTGGGTTAATAAAATGTGATTCAGTTAACCAAACAATTGTCAAAAACTAAATCTAAAAAATAAAGTTGGGAGCAACGAGTGAAGCAGTCAGGTACATGTACACTATAAGAAATCTTGTCATGCCCCAATTTTCGAGGAAAACGAAAATCCTAAAATCCACGTAGGATTATCTGCTTTCCCAAAATTCGGGACGTGAAAATTCAATAACAACAGAAACAATTAGCAGCAACAACTAAAACATGATTAAATTACTGAAACAAATAAAAACTCTAACCCGGAAAGACTCTGACGTTGCTAGCCCCACTAACGAAACTCCAGTAACCCTTCTAAAAAATCTCTAAACCTGAAAGGCTAATCAGCTACATTCCCAAATGAATGTACACAAGAAGCAAAAACTCACTTGGGTCAGCAATAAAGTTGGTATGAGAAATTTTCATCCCAAAATCAATAAATCTACACATGACAACATCAAACTAAGCAAAAACAATAAACAACCACACCATCAGGTAGTTCTTCAATGCGACAAATGTGTCATCATCCTAATAAATAAATATGCATTTACTAGTACTTACGCTATAGAAGTTTACTATGACAAGTCTGACCTGCAGAAATATGAGGGGACTTGTCATCCTGCATGGAAAGGTTAGAAACAACCGGATAATATTTATAAGTTATCAATCCTCATAAATGTAATTTACTTTCAAACTACGATACAAATCATAGCCATATCAGACTATTATTAAAATATCAACAAAACGCATTTTCTACATTTAGGAAGACATATAGTTCTCATTCAATGGTTGAATGAGCATTTAGTTTTTTCCTTTAAGGTAATCATGCACATACACCAAAAGAAAAATAAATCTCGCTTTTTTTTTCACAATCGCACTATCCTCCTTGTGCCGAACACACCTCATCCAAGTGTGCCTCCCTTGCCTTCGAAACCACTCGGAGTGTACATGTTCCAAGTGGGGTGCCACATCGAGGAACATGTCATCTCACCCGAAGTTCGATCCATAGCAAACATTTCATAAATCTACACGTACAACCGAACTCACATGGAACGGTGCACCGATATGTAAGCAAGTCTGCATACCCATAATAATATCACACGTATACAAGCAAGTCTGTATATAAAAATTTCTTTTCTTTTCACATTTTTTTTCGGAGTTGTGAAAAAGAGCATAAAAACATAAATAAAACCTCAAAACTCTTTTATGGTGACGCTTTGTCAACCACGACAAATCAACCGCAATGTTCACCCATTCTATTGGGGAAACAAATAACAGTTTCATAATTACCAAGCCTCAAGTTATACACTTCACAACATCACGCACAAGTCACTTATATCACACGTCAAATGAAGCTCACACTTAGAATGTGTTTGAACTAACCATATACATATTGTCATAAAACGATTAAACTTTATTGATAAACAATAGACAATAAAATTATGTACATTACAATAAGACCAATCATCAAGCGAATTGGCAAATCCCATGTATCCCAACAATATGCTTAACTATAAATAATAATAAAAAACAGATCGAACATGGTCATAACACATTAAACATCAAAACCCACCATATAATATAAAAATTAAACCAAACCCATTTCTCATAAAGACACTCACAGATTTCATATCTAATTAACAAACTCAACATTGTTAAATTCATACAAAAATATACATAAAACGGGAGAATGAAGAAAACTCACAATATAACTCCCGACCACGCTCACATATCACAGTGAAGAAGATCACGTGTCGTTGTTTTTTTTTTTTTTTAGAAAACCAATTACATAAGGATCAACTTACATCCAAGTCCATACCTCTGTTCAGTTCATCACATTGTAAGCTTATAAAATTATAGATATTATAACATTAAAAAAATGAAATGTTAGGAACTCAACTGTATTAAACTTCAATTAATACATGCACAATGACTTAAGGCAAATGTCTTATTTTAAGGGTTTTCAAATGTTTGGCTAAACGCACACACACCTTATTCTAATTAGCAATGGCAAACAGAAAAATATTTTTCCTAATAAATGAGATTACAACATATGTCACAATTAATAAATAAGATATTTTTATATTTATTTAATTAGGCGGGTATTCCAAATCTGACATTAGGTAGCGAAATTATATGTGACGCTTCGAAATTTGTCACCATTTTTTAGTTTTCGTGAGGAATTTTGAAGAGTCGTCACATATTTGTTCAACTGAAATTTTGGTTATCAATTTCTCACATAAACATTTCGCAATCCTCACACAATAAAGAGCGGGAAAACTTGCTCCTAAATAAAATATCTTTTTTGCGGAAAAGTAACATCTCATCATATTTCTTCCAAAACCCAACCCAAGAGTGGAAGAAAATTTTCTCATTGAATATATTTTTTTATTTAAGAAAAAAAAACAAAACAAGGATGTACAAAACCTATTCCTATTTTTCTTTCCTTCGTTCCTCCTCAATACCATATTTACACAACCCCGCCTCTTTCCCATCCTCCTCTGCAACGATTGCCCACAAGTCACAACATCACAGAGATGATTACACCTCCCTGACAAGATCAACTCTCACCAAACCTATCCCCTCTCGTCCTCAAGAATTCTCAGAGCTAAACACCCCTTCTCCATCATCAAATTCGCTGTTAGCCTCCTCGCCCTATTCCACTACTACGATGGCCAGAAATTCCACGATAAGTGAGACGAATCAATCCCTCAGTGTCCTCTCCATCATCTTATTTTCTCCACTTGTTATCCCTCACTCTTCTCCTTCTAGGGTTCTTGAAAAGGTATCTTCAATCAGAGCTCGAAACAAAGAAATTAGTCCCCCATAAATGATTTCCATGCTTTTTAATCTTTGAAGCTCCATTAATGGTTGAATATTTGGCAGATTTGACATGAAGCACTTGAATAAATAGGTATATGAATTATTCTTTCATTTTTTTACTACTTTGTGTTGGTTTTTAGATTAGTAAATAGTAGTGTTATTGGGTTTTTTTCTTTCATTCCTCTTGGATTTGTAGTTTTGATGTAGAGGTGAAATCGAAATTGTATTATTTTGAATGAGAATTATTCAAAAGGATAGACGAATGGAGGATAGAAGATATGTATTCTCATTTGATTTAGGGGGTGTATTGTATATGGATTCTTATGGAATTGATAAATAATTTGAAAAGTCCACGGACTCTTTAAATTGTCCACAGACTCTTTAAATTGTCCACGGACTTCTGCTGATTTCTTAAATCCATAGACTTTTGCTACAGACTTTCTAGAGATTTATGAAAATCCACGGACTTTGTATGAACGACTTTTACAGATTTCTAATTATTTGCAAGATAAAAAATAAGTTGGTAAATAGTGATGAAACAAAAAAAAACGTACGCATATAATTAACAAAAGTGAGAGATACATGTGCTAAAAAAACTAGAAAAAGAAGAGGTCGTTAATTAGGGTTCTTACATGAGGATTCTGGAGTTGAGGAAGAATTGGGTGATAATTTAGGCCAGATAGATTAGATCAGTGAATGGTGGGTTTTCAAAACAATGGGTTCTCAAGGTGGTGGTGATCGGAACTACAAAGGATAGCTATCTAAAGAAGAATGAAGTGAAAGGTGGGTCTTCTAATGAAACTAATCTTCTCAAATGTGAACACTGAGCACATATGTCGGAAGAGAAAATCTGGAATGCAGGGGGATTCTGAAGGAAACTTTTGTTTGCAATACTTCCAGAAGTTAGCAAATTTATGAAAAATGTAAACAACTCAATTGAATTTCTAAAGATCCATTGAGAGGATACAGGTGACTAAATTAACACCAAATTGCAGAGGACATTTTTAAGTTTTGGACAAACTTGTACACTGATAAGGTGAACTGGTGTTCAAGGTTGGATGGGATTAAGTTCAATAGAGTTCATAAATCTTGGAGGCTGAATTTTCGGAAGACCTTACATTTATGATCTCATTAGAAAATCAGTATACTATTTACCAACTACTGTTTGGTTTATCTAAAATAACCTCATTGAGGGACTTTCACAGTATGGCAGCTTGTACTTTTGACAAGATTATAGATTGAAAGAAACAGTCTAGGCAAGGTTCCCTTTAGTCTCACACTAGATGAAGTTCAGAACCAGCTGGGGGACTTGGGCAAGCCATTAAGCAGCATGAACCTTGATGAGCTACTAAAGAATGTATGGACAGTTGAGACGAATCAATCCATGTGGATCGACGCCACAGAGAATGCAGTGGCCCCAAGTAATGAACCTGCCCCAATGTCTACTCTGCATCATCAGGCCAGCCTGACTGTCGTTGGTCCTATGAGCAAGAAAACTGTGGATGAGGTGTGAGAGAGATCCAACAAGGGCATAAGGAGAATAGTGGAGAGAAGAAAACAAAGGGAAGGAGGCAACCCACTTTGGGGGAGATGACATTGGAGGATTTTCTGGTAAAAGCAGGGGTTGTAAATGAAGGTTATTCTCTAGAAAAAGAATTGAGAAAACAAGAGGATGGGAGCCAACCTCTTCGCGACTGGCACAAGGAAGAACTTTGTGAGACTTTTTTTCACGTTGAAATTTTTGATATGGAGGCTGGCAAACTATTAAACTTTGTTATTTATACCTAACACTACAAAGTCCATGAGAATCCATGATTTTCCAAATCCATAAAAATGAATGATATTTTGAATACCCTAAAACTTTTGTGGACTTTCTGAAATCCATTAAATACTCCTAGACTTTGTGGATTTCAGAAAGACTTTTTAAAATCCTGATTGAATACCCCTAGACTTTTGTGGACTTTTTAAAATCCAAATTGAATACATTTGGATTTTTAGAATCCATGGAATTTATTAAATTGCCCACAAAATCCAAATACAATACACCCCCCTTAGAGAAAATTAAACTTTGAATGGGAGCACTGAGGTGTGGGATTTAAGGGGTTTTAAGGTATGGTTTTTAGCTTGTGGGTGTAGTTGTAGCTCTAATGTTTGAAGAAATTCCTCATAAGAGTTTACTTGATTTAGAACTTTCAGTAACATGATTATTGTCTTTTTTATTGGCATCATGGTGATTGTTGTTTTACGCCTTTCATTGGCCACCTATCAATATAAATGATTGGATTTCCAACAGATTCCCAATTCATGACATGGTTGTGGTGTTCCCTTTGCATTGATCACACCACCACTATCTCATCCTTTCCTTGTCAACACCACCCACTAGGGGTATTGATGGAGATTTTATTAACCTAAATTAATAAGTTAATAAACCCTACTTGTAATACCGCAAGTGCACGACTAATTTAAACTAATTTAGAGTTGGGTGTTGCAAATATAGGTCGATCCCATGTGGATTGACGAGATTGTCAAATTCTAAGACTTATTTAAACTAATTTAGAGTTTGGGGTTGCAACAGATGAAAATTACTAAATTAAGAGAACTAAATTGACAACTAAAATTAAACTGGTAAGATGATAAGAGAGTAGACCGAAACATTGAATCCACCACAAGTTTTTCGAGATTCGTGTAATCTAAATTATTGTTTTCAAGGATCAACACGACTAATCTAAAGATTAATCTACATTTGCAATTGATTTCAGCAAAAACATAAACCCCTAGCATTGCATGTCTTTCTACAACACACACAATCACAAGTTTATTTTAACTAATTCTAAACCCCTAGCATTGCATGTCTTCTTACGGCACACACAATCACAGATTCAAATTAAATGATTAAAGCTGACTTCAAATATCAACAAAGGGAACTTCTAACTACTGAATTAGTTTCCCTGTACACGTGTATACAATACCACGTCAATGCCTTACTCGTGTCTCTAATTTCCCTCCACCAGTTACTAAGAGACCAGGGAATACTAGCTTCATTTAATATCCACTGTTTGACCAATCTAGAATCCGTTTGGATCACACAACTTCGCAATCCTAGATCAATACAAAGTCTCAAACCTTCAAGTAAGGCCCTCATCTCAGCAGAGTAATTTGAGCCTTCACAAAAATACACTATCTAGCTTCTACAAATTTGCCCTCGTCATTTCTAATGACCACACCTCCAGTAGTGTTATTTTCCATACATGAGCCATCAACATTTAGCGCATACCATCTTGTAGGAGGGAAAACCCAATAAAGCACTCGAGGAGGAGATACTGTAACAATCTTTTCCTGTATGCCCAACCTACTAAGCAAAGCCCCGTTATGATCCTTAATTTTAGGAATAAAGAATTTGGCCACACATTTAATCCAGAAATGAACTTTAATAATCACATAGCTTGATGAAAACTCCTTTCCTTCATAAAGTTTTTTGTTTCTCTGGATCCAGATTTCCCATAGGATGAAAAGTGGGGTGACGTGGATGAGTGTCCCTGATAATGAAGATTTCTTGGCTTTCCTAAACCACGCCTTAAGCATAGCATAAACTTCAACCGGTCTGTGAATGTGCATATCAAACACCAAATCAAAATGTCCCCACACCCTTCTAGCTAAATCGCTTTCCAAGAAAAGGTGTTTCATCGTTTCCTCCCCAGGTTGTAAGCAACAACTACATTTAGACGCAAGTTGGAAGCCAATTCTTCTAATTTCACCATCAATAGGTAGTGCCCTTCTAATTATTTTCCATATGAAAATAGAGATTTTATAAGGCAATAAAGGATGCCAAATCCAATTCCAAAAATCATCTTGTGTTCCCCTACCACAAAGAATTTTACATACTGAGCTAATCGTGAACCCGCCATTATTACTCGGTATCCAAATTCTGGCATCTCGATCACCGACTTCTCCTTTCACAATTGTCTTGTAAAGCTCTTGAGCTTTGCTTTCCATATCCGGGCTTAGCTGCCTGAAATTCTCCCTGTGCATTTTCCTGAGAGAAGGCCAAGAGTCATTCATCCCCACCTCCTCATTTTTACTGAAAATTTCATTCTTAGCCCATGGTTCTTCGAAAAAGCTAACGGTGCCTTTAGAGATCCGCCACGTGGAGTTTTCAATTATAACATCCTTATTCACCAACAATTCTTTTATAAATGGAGACGCCCCGACTTTAATTTCTTGCTTTCTGATTGGAACCCCAACTTGCATGTACTTATGCCTTAGAAAATTTGCCCATAAAGAATTGGAGGTTATTAGATTCCAAAGAGACTTTATTCGAAAAGCTCTAATGATCACATCTAAGCTTCGAATACCTAGACCACCCTCCTCTTTTGGAACAGTGATTTTATTCCAAGCTATCCACTTTCGCTTGTGTCGCCCTTCATGATCTCCCCAAAAGAAATCTGCAATCAACTTCTGAATGGATTGCAGGACCTTATTAGGGACAATTGTAGCTGCTATGGAATAAATAGGTATTGATAGTTAAGACATGTCTTATCAATGTCAATCTACCTCCTGGCGACAAAAGTCTGGCTTTCCAACCCTGAATTCTCTGCCGAATTTTATTGATTAAGGTTTCAAAAAAAGAAATTCTGCATCTCCCTTGATAAATGGGGACACCAAGGTAGGTAAACGTGGATTGCTTATAGATAAAACCAGTCCACTGTTTGATCGAAATTATTCTGTCTGCACGAGCTTTCTCATCAATCATGAATGAACTTTTTGCAATATTAACTTTCTCACCTGAAACCTGATAATATCTATCTAAGAACTGCATACAGCCTTCAATGGACTTTTTCCTACCATTCAAGAAGATCAATGAATCATCAGCATACAAAAGGTGGGTGATTGGTGTGGCCATCCTGGGAGTATGATAAAAGCCAATTTCTCCTCCACGAAAGGCCCGAGAGAGCCCTCTGCTTAGTACTTCTACCGCAATAGCAAAGAGAAGAGGGGAGAGAGGGTCCCCTTGACAAAGACCCCTTGTTGATTTAAAATAGCCGTCATACCTGCCTTTCATCAACACCGAGAACCCGCAATGTGTAATGCAATTAGAAATCAGATGACATATTCTGTGATTAAATCCGAATCGGCGCAAAACTTGCAAAAGGTATCCCCATTCAATTCTGTCATACGCCTTTTCCATATCCAATTTAAATATTGTATTATTTCCATTAACCTTTTTCCTAATCTCTCTCATTAGTTCTTGTGCCAACCCTATGTTTTCTGAAATGAGCCTTCCCTGAACAAAGGTCCCTTGCTCTAGAGAGATAATATGAGGGAGAAGCTTGGCCAATCTCAAACTAAGAATTTTGCTGAAAATTTTATATATCACATTGCAAAGACTAATAGGCCTAAAATCAGAATAAGAGACAGGTTCTTCAATTTTAGGAATAAGAGACAAAAAATTGGAAGAAAAGGTACCCGGCATCGCGTGGCAAGCAAAAAATTCTTTCGCAGCTACCCATATGTCCATCCCAATAATATTCCAACAGTTCTGAAAGAATCCAGTTGTGAAGCCGTCTGGGCCCGGGGCACTATCATGGGGAATACTGAAGACTGTTTTCCTGACTTCGTCTAACTCATGCATCTGCATGAGTAATTCACAACCATCCTCTTGTATCAGCCTCGAAATGCAATCCATGAGTTCTGAATCATCTCTGTGCTCTCCCGATGACAGCAAGGATCCGAAAAAATTATTTACTTCCAAAATAATAGATTTCGGATCCGTAATTAAGTTCCCCGATATATCATGAATTTTGGTAATCGCTTTTTTTTTCTGTTTGGCCTTGACTGAGGCAAAAAAGAATTTAGTACAAGCATTTCCTTCCTTAACTTCCTTTTCACCTGATTTTTGTTTTCAGTAAATTTCTTCTCTCACCAGTGCCAGTTTGAGTTCAGCCTGAGATCTATTCAAATTAGTCATATCACTTGGATCCCAGCCCTGCATTAGACTAAATTCCAGTCTTACGATTTCATCTTCCAACCTTCTAATAGTGCTGAAAATATTACCAAAAATTTCTTTATTCCATAGCTTTAAGTCTCCGCGAAGGCGCTTCAGTTTGGAAGCCACACTATACATAGCCTCATTGGATTCTCCAGGCGTGTTCCAAATTCTGTCCACAAACCCTAAGAACCCTTCATGAGTTAACCACATACTTTGAAATCTGAAAGGAGACATACCTGCCCTTTGTGACATTGGCAAAGAAAGTAACATAGGTGCATGATCCGAACAAACTCTAAGTAAATGATCAACCCGAGCATGCTGCATTATCGAAATCCAGTCAGCATTCCCCAAAAAACGATCCAACCTAGCCCATGTTCTGTCCTCCCCTCTTTGATTGTTACACCATGTGTATTTAGGTCCTTCAAACCCACAATCAGAAAGCCCACAACTTGAGATACAGCTGGAAAATTCTGCCATCGCCAAAGGATTTGGGCACCCCTAGTTTTTCGCCACCATCAACAATCACATTAAAATCGCCACCAATGATCCATGATTCATTTAAACCCATTGCAATGTGTTCCATGTCTTCCCACAAACTTCGTCGCTCTTGAATTGAACACTTTGCATATACAAAAGAAATGAAGAAAACGGTATTGGAAAAGAGAATATGAATCTTACAGTGCATTAATTGATTCGTGCATAGCAGGACCTCCACTTTAAAGTTATTATCCCAGAATAGCCAAATTTTGACGCCATACTCTTCATTCGTTGCAAAACAAGGCAAGCTTACCTTACTTGCAACCTCCATGTATCTAGAAGAAGGAATCATAGGTTTCGCAATAGCAAGTAGTTTGACATTGTGTTCTTTAACCAGCTTTTTTAGTCTACATCGGGTCGCCCGGTTACCAACTCCCCATGCATTCCAAAACATGATGTTATCTTTCGTTACTAACACCTTGGGTAGGCATATTTTTCGTCATCCTTCGAGACTCCACCACCGGTCCGGGTTTAGAGCTTTTCTTTTTGCCTTTCTTCTTGACACCACCCAACAGGTACCCTGGATCAATTAAATTGTTCGAAGACATGTTAGCATCGGAATCATTGTCCGACACCGCGTCGTGGTCTGACCTGTGGCCCTCTCCCTGTTCCTGAATCTTTGATGCAATTGCATCTTTTGCCTGATCATGTAGCAGCCCAGTTTCTGGATCACCCACCAGCTGATCGGAATTGTGCACTTTTTCGGCTTTTGTGCCTTTGAAACTAGCGTACCCTGTGCTAACTTAAACCCGGATTCAGAGGAGGTCAAATCAACCCCCGTTCGCTGGATGTTTCCTGTTGTCTGTAGCACCCTGGGAACAGCAAGAGTTGTCCCCTGTCTCACCTGATGCTGCTCTGTTTCAGCAAGCGTTTGCACCTGCTGCTCCTCTATTTCAGCTGGAATAAAACTGTTAATTGCACATTCTGATTTACTGCCTTCTTGAGTGTTGTTTGAGCAGCTATCCCCCACAAAAGGAACGATCCACAGCGAGACTGCAGTCACAGATCCTTGAACCAATTTAACTGCATCACAATTTTGGTTACCGTCAATATCATCACAATTTTACTTCAACATAGTCATTTTGATTTCGCTCATTGTGTAGCCGGCATCTCTTAAAACAGCTTGTGTGTTTTCAATTGCAGAGTTATTTACTTTGGTATGATGGCCCTCAATCTGGCACTCATGTTTGGAGTTTATTACTTCAACATCATCACCCTCCCAAATGTTGTCCGAAGCTTCTTCCGCAAGGACCCCGTATTGGTTTGATGAAATCACATTGTCAAATATGGTTTCCTTTGTTCTCTCCTTGGTTTCTTTGGCAATAGCACTAGTAATCTCGACTCCTTGAGAGTTTTTAGCTCCGCTAGTTCCTATATTTGCATTAGTTTTCATCACTTTTTTTGTCACAGGAACATACATTTGCGTTGGCACATTTTGGTGTTGCTTCTCTTCCCCCGGAGTTTGTCTTAGCTTTGCCTTGTTGAGGGATTTAAAATCTTTATAGGGTTCTCCAGCAGATGTAGGTTGCTCCCGCTTCTTTCCAACCAATTTTCTACAGTAATCCTTCTCATGCCCAATCAGGGAGCAATGGTCACAATATTTGAAACCTGGTTTTTACCAATACCCTCCATATTTGGGGCTCTCAAGCCAAATCTTGTGTGGGAGAGGTTTAGAGACTTCCACCTCAACACACATTCATGCGACCTTTGGGCAGGCAAAGTATCTTGTGCCATCATCTATCCGAAGAAAGTTACCGAAGGAATCTCCAATCGCCTTCATGATTGTCGGGAGAAAAAGGCGAAAGGAAGATTAGGGAGTTCTACCCATAATGGTGCCAACTCCGGATCCGCCCATAGGCTAAAACCTGGATGCCAACGAAACATTTTATATCTAACTCCCCGAATCGTAAAGGAGTCTTTTGATAACACTTTCTTGACTTCATTTTCAAATTGTAAATAAACCATCACATGCCTAGGATCAATAAGACCCATTATGAATTCACCGGATATCCCCCAAGATCTATGGATGGAGTCTCTTATCGAATCTAGCAACGGTCTGAAACTAGAAAATTTCATAACTACAATATGTTTAGAAACATGAGACTCACCTCTTGCAACATCCGAATCAGATAGCCTCATAGCCGGACTTTCGTATTTCCTAAAGGTCGTAGAATCTGTCGGCTTATCGTCAAGGTCATCTTTCATCGCCTTCCCAAGAACCTGTGCAAAGGAACGCCTAGATCCATCCCCCTCCCTTGGCTGGCTGTGTCGCCGTCATGAAGAAACCTAGCCGCCTCCAATCGAACTAGATCTACTCCCTGGATGGAGTGACAACAGAGATTGAAAGAGACCAACCCGACAAAACCCTGCCAGCCCTTGAAAACTTGACTTTCAGGATCGATCAAGAAGCAAACAGATTTAGTAATCGACGTCCAGGAGCGTACCCAATCGATTGAGCAACTCGCCGTCCAGGGAATCTTCAAACCGTCCAGGAAACTGCAACTAGTCCAGGAAACAAATCCAGGATCGAAAAGGAAGTCGCCGTCCACGGAATCACAACTCCTCCAGGAAACAGAACTAGTTCAGGGATCAGAACTCTTTCAGGGAAAGAACTCGTCCAGGAAACAGAGCTCGTTCAGGGAACAAACAGTCCAGGGAATCCAGAAGTCATCCAGGAATCAAACAGTCAAGGAATCAAACCGACCAAGCCGTCCAGGAATGTCCAAGGAAAGCAACCTCCCAGCAACTCGTCGGCCAGAGAGTGGCGGCGGCTGTAGGGTTTGTGTTATTCAATGGTGAGATGTGCTCCCAAGATCTTGGAACGGTTAAGATTGAAGGAAAAAAAACTGAATTTTTTTTTCAGTTTTGCCCCTGAATTCGCCTCAGAGCAGAGCCCCTAAATTTCTTATTGTCACCTAGCATCCACTTTGCGTAGCAACAAAATTTTCAAATTCCCAGTCTATAACAAGTTGGCAACCATGAGTTACCTTGCTTGTAGAAGATATAACCTAGAGCATTAGCACAATACTTTTTGTTTTATTTAACTATGTATTTTTATTCTTGATATGATCTTATTTGGAAATACTACCCTCTCTCTATAACTAATTATTTTGAGTTTAGATATATAATAATTCTTTTACTTGATATCGTTTCTTGGATCCTACCATTTTTATAACATTTGTAGTTTCCTTTTACATCTTTAGCTTATTCTTAGAAAATTAAATTTTACTAACATTTGTACTTGATGTACATCCAACATTCGTTTCTTGGAAACTACAATGCAATCATATCGTATCAACAGTGTTTCCTCTCGCCACGATCCAAATAGTTCTATTGGTAGTGATGTACATCCAAATGATCCTTATTTTGATTAGTTTGGTGACCATGATGGTGATGAAGAATAATTCAAGGAGGTTGTGGGTATGAATAGATGATGTGTTAAGGAGCTTAGTGTTACTAGAGTAGACTCAGTTATATTTTGGACATCAACATGGTGTAACTTGATATCATTATTGTATTCAGTTATGTGACTTTGCATATGCAATGAAAGAATGCTATATTTTTTTATGAATGAAAATTCTACTATTTTAATTTTAGATTGTGTATTACACAAAAAATAGGTGGTGCTATAGTAGACAACTACAATAAATGGGTGAAGAATGAGTTGTCGCAAATATAATGAAAATGTGAGGAAAAATTCGTCACAGGTAGATAATTTTAATGTATTAAATCACTACCGTGACAAATTGTTCCTAACGTATAAATTATATAAGTCAGGAAAGATTCCTCACAAAAAAGTATATAGTAGATATTTAAATCACTATCGTGACAAACTGTTCCTCACATATAAATCACATAAGTGAAGAACGATTCGTCACAGAAAGTCACCACATGTGATAGCCAGATTTTCGTCACACATTACACTTTACAGTGACGACATTTTCGTCACCCATGTTGTAATTATACATTCGTGCGCTAAGTTTATGTGAGGAATCACTCGCCATGTGAGTGGACTTTCTGTGACGAGTAAAGAATTCGTCACCTAATATTTTCCTTAACACCCCTTATGTGAGGGATGTTGTGACAGCTGAAATTTGTCACCGTTGCTAACGGTGACAAATTAACATGTTTCAATGAGGAAAAATGTTCTTCACCAAAGCTCAAATTTCTTGTAGTGTATAGCAACTCCCTAAAAGATTTGATAGTTGTCGATTGGTCCCAAATTTTGAGCAATACTATATTTCACATAAGCCCAAAAAGTTCTTCACCAAACCCCCAAATTTCTCGCTGAATGCTCTCAATTGGTCCAATGTCTCAATTACATATCAAGTTATTAATAAGTCAGATAAATAAATATTTAAATTACAAAGAAAGAAAAAACTTACAACTACTTTTGAGCAATACTATATTTCACATTAGGTTAAGAACAAAAGTAATATTCATCACATTATTAGTACAACAAAATAGCCTTTAATAACAATGATATGATGGCCCTTCCACACAAATGCTATGACACAAATTTCATACTGAAGTGGCTCATAACATCCATTGTGCTTTGTCAATTGAAATGCAATTAACATAAGACCCAAGGCCCAATATCCTAACCCTTAATGTAATGCAAACTTCTAATAGATATGTGTTCGAGTCCCAACATCGTCTATTTTTTTCACCTTCTTTTTCTTTCGTTTCTCATAAAATCAAACTAGAGAAGGAGAGATCGGATAAAGAAAGAGCTTTACAGGTTGTTTATAGTTCAATGAGCACTCTCTCCGTATTGTATTTGGCCCAATCCTTTTTTTTTCTTTAAAATGGACTCTAGAAGGTGAAAGTATGTTTTTTGTGATTTAAGGTCGTGGTGTTGAGCTCTGTATAGGTTAGTCATAGTTAAGTTAATGTGAGCACTCTATTTCCTCTTTCATTAGTCCTCGTGTCTTCAGTATTCAGGTAGGAGATGTCAAAATTGTGATTTAGGATTATGACTGTGTTTTAGACTTAGGGAGTAGGTTGTTTTCATTAGTTGTTGATAACTAGCAAGGTCCTGCTCCTATAATGACAAAACTGTAACTCCTATCAAGTCACTACTGTTGTTGTTGCTTAAACTTCTTGAACACCAAAGAGCTTGAATATTAAGATTTGTAAGAGTTTGGACTCCAGACCGTCAAATCTTTGTTTGTTCAAATGATTTCTTTGGGTGTGGTTAGATCGATTTGATTTCCTTATAACCAATTTGGTGCT
>QNQO01002935.1:0-83235 GCA_003290165.1 Berberis thunbergii | reverse complement strand
TGCTCAAATACCTATTTCTCGGGCAACTCACCAATCTTTGAATATTGCAGATCGAGTATTTTTAGATTCTTCATTCGTCCAATCATCGATATCTTTGACGAGAGACTGCATCCAACTACAAAAAGGGCCTGGAGGTTTGTGAGGTATCCAAGTGATGTTGGCACTTGGATACTTCAGGGTAACCTATCCATTCTCTCTCCTTGTTCAGCCTTCACCAAAAAGGAAAAAGTTCTCCTTCCCAGTTTCCTCTCTGATTTCTACATTAGCTCCATCCAGTGTCCCAATAATGAGGCAAACCATTGAGTGCGAATTTCATGTTGCTTGTGCGGCTGTGCCACTTGCCTCCATACCTGCAGTGCTGATATACTGTGATAGCTCACTTCCTGGAATGAGCATTTCTGCCACAGATACATTGTAGTATAGGACAAATACAACCTGAAATCCGAGTAAGCAATAAACAGATCAGTTTAGTTTTATCTGTCACTTTGCACATAACATAGATGAGAAAGAATGGAAATGCTCATTGACAAAAAAGTTCCATAAGAAAGGGTAATTATTTGTTAAATCAATAGTGAAGAGAAAACTATTGCTGACAACGGTTGTAAAGGTGCGATAAATTGATTAACTTATAGTTATAGAAAAAGGGGTTATGATTATATGCACCTTCAAGTAGTTATTTACTTCAGGATCACTGTTGACAACAGCACCAACATAATACACCAATTTGACTAATCTTAGGGATCCCCCTGTATTCCCTTCCCTTCAGTCACTGCTTACTGAGCAGATTATTGAACATAGATAGGATGCATTCCACGCCTATTGCCTCAAGCTCTGCAAACAGGTATTGAGCGTAGAGATCCCTGCATCACACAAAATCGTGGTGAAAATTTATGAAGCATATAAAACATCAAACTTTGGTGTCATTACCGTATGGTGCATCTATGTTGCACTATGACTTACATGGAGTACTGGATGGCTTCATGGAATGAGCACTAGTATGCCCTTCAGCAGCCAACTTGGGTGGAACTAAAAGTCCTTCATCCTTTACCTCATGATGCCCTAGATTATTTCTTAAGGCAGATATTCGGGTGGTAAACTCTGCCACTGTAATTCCATATGGTTTCGCCTTTTCGGATGCACGCTGGTAGAGCAATGCTCGTATGATAGCATCTTGAGCTGATTAAACAGCCAAAAAACCTGCAACAAGCTGGCATTGAAAACCAAATATTAATTCGAGATCAAAACTACAACATCCACAATACTATGGAGCATCACAACCAGCAACCTACCATTTTTTATTAGGTAGCCATGTGACTAGATATTTCCTTCCTCTCTCTTTTATTCACGTCTTAATGAGACCAAAATTGAAATTTTCAAAAATTTGGAAAGGGAAAACTTTCCCCATTTGTTTATTAAAAGAAACAGAAAAAAGGGTAAACTTGGAACTTCAATTTTAATTATATGCAATCTTTTATGGATTGTAGGTTTTTTTATGAGATATTTCTTTATGGAGGACAATTTCACTGTAATATGAGAGAAAGTAATAGGGAGAAGTAATTGGAGAAATTTCATATCATTCCTAAGAGTAGGTAAAGACCCAAAAGTAATTAGTTGTTGTAACCAGCTCTTTTGGTGTGGCGGTCGTGAAGCTTAGGACTAGCTCCAACATATCCAGTAAGTCCGACATAAGGAACAAAGTAGGAAGCAATAAGGAAGTTTAGGCTATTAGCATAAGGGTTAAAGGGTGGAGTCAAGCTGCGTACAAAGGCTTTTATCGACAACCTTAGCAAATGGGCTCGCACTCAGGTCTAATAATGGTCTTGGAAATCCTGGAATTGATTTCTGAATTGCCCTTCACCATCATCACACAATTCATTTACCCTATAACTGAACAATATCATCTTTATAAATTCAGAAAGGAAAAAGAAAAGCCAGTATGAAGAAGAGTCCAATCATCAAGACTATGGTATAACGATCCAGCAAAGCGCTACATCAACTTCTTATAGGCGGCTGTCCTACACCGGAGAAAAAATCAGGAATGCTAAAAATATTTGGATTCCACAAGAGAATTTTACTTGTGGATGTATAGGGATTTTGCACAGTATTTCATGGTGGAGATAATCTCGATTCTTTAAACTTGAAGTGTAAAACAGATCATAAATGAAATAATTTATAACAATGAAAGTATATATTACCTTAAATGACCCACTTCTTGGTAAGCAAACTGGGTGATAACATCTGTGGTGCAGTGATCCAAATTTGCCTTTTGAGCACCAGTAGGTGGTGGTCCTCCCTTGGTCAAAGTAGGAGCCACCTTATCGAGTTCTTGACACAACGCACCCCACAAGAAGAACTCAGCCTCCAAGTAATCCAAATTCAATGGAAACTCTAACAGATCCAAGTCTTGTTGATCAGAAACAACATGGTGAGAAGAAGAAGAGATTGGAAACAAAACTAAAACAAGGAAGATGATAATTGTTGATGAGACTTCCATGGCTCCCTTTTTTTCAATCACTCTGATTGTTTCTCTGCAAGTCTGTTTGGTCTATTTTTATGCATGATTTTTAAACCATGCAAAGAAGGCTTGCAGTGCTATGTGTGGGAAACAATAAAAGCAACGTTACTTCTCACTTCTCCAATACCATTTACTCTTTCCTTAAAATCACTCTCTACTCCAGGGGTAACATACATAACCGAAGTTATGAGGATAAACAAGTAGATAAAAAAGTATGACTATGTAGTCTGCAAACACCAAAGGGGACTATTAAGGACAATCATCATGCTTAACTACCATCAATGTAACCACACATTAAACTCTAGCAAATTCAATCTAAGACTAGCGTGCAACAAAACCACTAAACAAGAAAACTAAGCAGGAAGATATAACTCCTTGAACGACACAGGTTCCATTGATTTGGCAAAAGAGAGAGAGAAAGTTCAGCATAAAGGTCCACCACCTTCTTCATATCATTGTTGAGTTCCTTAATAACGCCTACATTCCGAATAAGGTTGTTGGCTACCTTAGATTCTTGATTTTGATTAATTTCCTTGATGAGCACTTTGTTGTTCTCAAATATACCATCCACTCCAACAAGCTTCTTATGAACCATTTCTACAGTTTTCTTGTCTAATCGGTCACCATTAGCATCCCTTATTGAATGTGCATCTCCTTCCATGTCTATGCCGAGTTGGAACTCCGATCTCAAACCACTCCTGCATCACAAATACAAAGATGAGTAACTAGTATACAATCATGAAATCCCTATTTTGCTTTCCTAGAAAGGGGGAAAAAAAGACATAAAGACACAGTAAACTGGGCATACTAGTGCTCATACCGACATCTACTTCATCAGTTGAATGCATGACCTGCACGAGGATGAGAATGTTCATTGGGTCATTATCTTCACACAGTGTGCGTGGAATGAAACCATAGTCATGAGGATAAACAAGTGATGAGTACAAGACACGGTCGACCATAATCAGGCCAGTCTTCTTGTCTAGTTCATACTTGACCTTGCTTCCCTTGGTGATCTCAACAGCCTGAGGAAGAATATGGTGTAGTTTAACATACTGAATCGAAAGTTATAAAAGAAAATAAATAGAGATGATACGTACACAGTTGACAACTGCAGGAGCCCCAGGGCCTGCACACCAGAGTTAAATGTATGAGTTATTAATTCCCTATATTTTTCTGCATAGAATTCTAGTAACAAAACTGACTGAGTGCACAAACTTACGAATTTCAAGATCATGCAAAGGGTGTGCAGCTACAGATCTCCTAGATAAGGATGAGAGGATCCTTTCGTTTAGAAGTTGGACATTTCTGATTCACAGCCTCAATTGCATACGTTTTTCTCTTCTTCTAAGTCTATAGTTTGAAATATTTCAGTGAATTCACAACATATATGTCAAGTGGTTCCTCTGTGTGTTTATCCTCCCATTATCAATTTTGTTGATTTTTGTGTTGTGGTTAGGCAACACATCAGTCCTACAACGCTAGACATATATACTTAGTAAATTACAGGGTAGACATACATGGTAAATTCCAGACAAATGGGATGGAAACGGATAACAGGATGGTTAAATTGGATCAAAATTCAAATTTTCGACCACACAGCAATGTGAGATAAAGTTTCCATGATAAATTTAAATGTTTGCACATTCCATTGATTAAGTCTATTATTTAGAAATACTTAGAGGTGCTTGAAGCAAAATAACCCAGGGGTGCTTGAAGCAAAACACCTAGTGCTCAAACAAACATCAGATATTGCAAGACTTTCAATCCATCAATAAAGAATCACATAATACCTAATTTTCATATCAAACCTAAGAATCCGAGTTCTTGAACTCTTTTACCTGTTGAGAAGCAATGCAGATTTTTCCGAGAAGAACGTGATTGAGATCACAAGCAAGAGAGCATTCGCGATGAGCAGCGAGAGTAAACTGTATCCAGCTTTCTTGAAAAAAAACCACATTGCAGTTACTGTAAGTATAAGCGAAGAAGAATGGTCTCTTCCATAACAACACATCAGATACTGTAAACAACAACAAAGTATCATAGAAATTCAAACACAATCGGTGAATTTATCGAACAATCAAAACCTTAGAAATTGGAATGCAGATCGAGAGTTAGCAACATACGTTGGAAATAGACCAAAAGTGTAGTAGTATTTAGCAGCGGTTACTCCTCCTTGTTCATTTGTTTGCATTTGCAACTCTCAGCCACAAAAGAAAAAAAAGGAAAAAAAATTATTTTAATTAAAATCTGTTTTTCACAAAAATCATATAAGCAGTACTTACCAGGGTTTTGTATACCCTTCATGGCTAACTATGTTTCATGACCCATCTCTTCAATCGTGTGTACCCGTAACCTCAAAGCCACACATGTGCATATATATAACCATAACCATACAAATAGTACTAGCCATATCCACAATATTTAGTAGTTACAAATAAGATTGAATTACATAACAGTTACCAAGTTAATACGAAATAAGAATGGAGGAGAAAAACAAAACAATCTTGAGAGCTTTGAAATAAACTTTAATCCTTGAGTTTTGAACCAGCTTCAGCCTCCAGAAGCGAACATCAGTCCAAGCTTAGCCTGCAAAAGGTTTTAAATGGAATTAATTTAGTTTTGGCTAATTTCTATTAATATTGCAGTAAAAAAGAAACATTAACACACACACTTATCTAATTTGGTATGTGTTCAACTAAGGGTTTAAACTTTTTATTCCCAAATTAATTAAATAAGCTTTAGAGGCCCAACATGCAAATAACCTCGTTTATTAATATACTGTGAGATAAGGTAATTTAACCCCCCCTGGCCCCCTCCTCAATTATATATTAATCTGGAATCATAAGAAAAGGGGAGATTATTTACCATGATTTCTCTGAGAAGGTGTGATTTGTGGTTGTCGTCTTCCCATTCCACTGTTTCAAACCACTTCAAGTCCCCTTCAATTTTTTGTAGGGTGGAGATAGTTTGTGGACCCAGAGTAAGCCTCAGATTTCGAGGACAGCGAGTAATTTCAACACTAGTGAGAGGAGAATTGAACTGCAAATTGCCTTGGTAGATGCCTTCTAGACTCTCTAGCATATACAACCCGAGATGCTTCAACGATGGTAGTAATGCTAATTCTTCTCCCTCACCCTCACCCTCACCCTCCTCTTCCTCGTCATTTTGAATTACATACACCAAGTTTTGGCAATTGATTATTTCGAGCCGAATTAGTTGTTGGAGGCCTTTTGCAATACTGAACGAGAAGAGGCTTTTCAATTTGTGGCACCTCACGATTTCTAATGATTTGAGATTTTGAAAACAAGGACGACTAGTACTGTCAGTTCTGAGGAGACGACCATGGACTATTTTCTTCATGTTCCACATCATATCAAGTTTCAATTCTTTCAAACCCTGCAGCTGCAGGAAAGAATTTTGTAAACAATTTTTTGATTCTTCAAAGCTCATCATGTATTCAATTTCATCAGAACAACTGAGTGTAAGGTGCTCCAGGTTCTTGAAACCTCCTTCTCCTTCTAAATCTAGATCTGCAACATTTTTGAAACCATGGCAGCTAATTAACTTTAACCCGTGTGTCAGATTGCACAATGACAATGACAATGACTTGAAAATCAAATTGAACAATGACTTGTTAACATTTTTCAAGTAGAGGCCATTCTTAGTTTCATCCTCCATAAAACTAAAGCACCCCTGGACAGAGCGGCGCTGAAAGAACCTAAGCCGCTCCCTCTTAGAACTGAGACTCCAATTTATTAACACATAGAAATGTTTCAGATTTTTCCATGAAAAGGAGGCGCCTTCTAACATGTCAAGTCTTAGACAAATTTCCAAACTAGACAAATTAACTAACGATGCCACCTCTTTGTTCCAACCTTGAAAGTGTACAGTCCTTGCATAAAGTTCTTCTAAATTTTTCAGCTTCGACATAACACTAGGTGCCACTGCCGAAAACACTGCCTGGGTCAAATTTAAGCATTTTAGATTGCTCAAATTACCTATTTCTTCGGGCAACTCACCAATCTCTGAATATTGCAGATCGAGTATTTTTAGATTCTTCATTCGTCCAATCATCGATATCTTTGACGAGAGATTGCATCCAACCAGGAAAAGAGCCTGGAGGTTTGTGAGGTACCCAAGTGATTTTGGCACTGACAAAGGCCTGCCTAAATAATTATCTCTCATCTCAAGGATAACAAGTGATGTCATCCTTTCAAACAAGCTCTCTTCATATGATGGACTCCTATCGTATCTTATTATTAGAGTACGCAAGTTTGGGCAATCCAATGGAGCAGAGAGCTCAAGATTCACAACATTCATGAAAGAAGCCCGCTTATAATTTTGTATCTCAAACGAATCTGTCAACCGTTTGCCTACATTGACAGAAAACCCTTTTTCCTTGTCAGATGCAATCCATATGGCGACATCACGTACAACATCATGCATCTTCACATGCCCTTTTTTATCTCCATCTAACAACAAGCCACGGTTCTTAAGCTTTGTAATGTAAACAAGTAACTTCTTTGTTGCATCCTCCAGAGTCCCATTCACCTTCAAGAAATCTTCACCAACTCCGCAATTTCTCAGCTCAGTAAAACTAATATTATAGTCTTCAGGGAAGAGGCAACAAAACAAAAAGCAAAGCTTGATTCCCTCTCCTTCTAGATGATCATAGCTGTATTTCAGAGAATTGATTACTGGTAACATGATTTCCTGCAAATCACTTGGGTTTGGATTTTTTAATGCCATGAGTGCATTTTCCCATTCGAACTCCTCTCCGCTTTTAAGTGATGATCCAATTGTAGAAATTGCCAATGGTGAGCCTTTACATCTTGCTACAATATCCTCGGCAATGTGAAGCAAAACAGTTCGTTCAACATAATCACCTGCCTTTTCTTTGAAGAGAATCATCGACTCCTCCTGAGAGAGAAGTCCGATTTCAATCTGATAAATCGGTTCAATTCCCTTCCCAGTCAAAACTTTTCGGTCTCTGGTGGTGATAATGAGTTTGCAACCCATATCTAGATTCCCACAAGGAATGCCAATCCGTGCCAAATCTAGTACATCCCACACATCATCTAATATAATAAGCACGGGCTCTTCAGCCTTCAACCTTTGGTGCAGTCTGTCCGCTTTGATGTGTTCGGAACTTCCATCTTCAAGTTTCAGACCTAGTCTCTCAGCTATCTTGTTTTGAATAATTTTTGTATCCGGGTCCTTTGATACAACCAACATGATGACTGTTTTGAAGACGTCGGTTCCTTGCAGAAGGTTGTTAACAGTTTCCACCAAGGTCGTTTTACCGATTCCTCCCATTCCATACACGCCAATCGATTTAATTTTTTCATCACGCAATAAGTCCATGACCTGCTTTGTGATCTCATCCCTGGATTTTAAATTATGAACACAATCTTGCCGCACAGGTACAACGCTTGGTGGAGGTGGATTGTGGGCAACAATGCTAAAAGTTCCTGTTTCTTGGAGAATTTTAATCTCACCAAGCAGTCTGACTGCCTGTTCACTTAGCCGGAGTCGTGAGCAAAGGTCTGGACATAGTCCTATGAGACATCGCTTGTTAGCTCTAGCTTCTTCATTTAGACTTGTGACATTGGACTGAATGCTCTCCACTTTTTCCAGCCATGTTTTGACTTCTTCATTAGGTAGTTTCAGATCCCTTTTGGCTTCTTCAAGCTGTGTCTCTATATCGGTTTTCTTATCTTGCAGATCCTTGATTTGGTTCCTGAGCTTGCTGAAGTTGTCATTGTAATGGTAAATATGTAGAAACTGAATCTTCAATTTTCCAAACAACCACTTCCCTGCTTCATTGATTGGTGTAGCCAAGATGTCCATTGCAGTGGAGATGAGAAAGCTTCAAGATTGAAGGAGTTGCTATGCTCTGAAAGGAAGAAGAAGGCCTATTGATTGTCTTCTATTCTCGAAAACCAAGGGAGTTGGAAGATGAAGAGAACTGTGACAATCAAAATGAACACTTTGTAAGAGAATAGATGCATGCTACCATACTGCAAACAACAGTCCGTCTAGAGAGCCAGGCCTGCGCCAGGGAGCCTCAATACTCTCTATCAACCTAGAAATCATCATAATCCATCAATCAAACACAAACACACACACAAAGAGCTCTCCTGGTGTTGATCTGGCGCTAGAGGACTAACTCTCTAGAACTTTTTTGTGCAAACAAAATGAAACATTGTCTAGCGTAAATAAGACGTACAATTCTACAATACATGACCAATATTATAAGGTCTTAACCATAACCTCTCTGGTAATTGGTATAGTGGTAATAGTGCTAGCTACAAAATATCAAGCTTTACAAAAAAGCAAGGAATTTTGGTGAAGAGAAAGTTATGATTGATGAAAGATGACTTCATGAATTTTTATTTATTTATGGAGTTGCTATGTATATCCGATTATTTGGCTCGGCTGCACTAACTTTTTGTTACTCCGACATTTTGGAATATTTTGACTTGGTTACACCAACTTAAAGTATGCAACACCAACTTGCCATTTTTTGTTTTTATTTTATCTACAAACCATTTGGTGGTGAAATTTTCTAGAAGTAACCATAAGCCATAAAGTAAAGTTTAATCACACAATCGTTAAATTTAAAACTTTTATACAAACAATAAAGAGACTCTAACCATCATCATAAACACTTATCATGAAAATGACTAACTTAACAGTTTTATAAACAAGAAGTATACGTCAAAATAACATTAAAGTAGTGTTTGTTTTTAAGTGCTTAGAAGCTAACTACTTCTAATTGGAGTTAAAAATTCTAAACAAGCTTCATGAATGAACTGTTTGTTTTGAGATCTTTTTCCACTACTACCAGAAACCACCCTATATCTTTTTTCATTCCCTCAAAGTCAAAGAGGAATAGGAGGAGAAAGGTCCGGGAGGGTGGTGGTGACGGTGGTGGTACTGCTTACATAGGAAGTAAAGAAAACAGGGAATGGTTGATAGAGGAGAGTGTAGCAACAATCATTACAAATTTATTTGAGATTATTATTTGAATGAATTTTCATTAACCAGCCAATGCTAAGTGTTGAGCTTCCCCAATGGTGTTTATTCTAATCAGAACTAAAAACAAACACTCTTTTTAAAGTGTCTCACTTCTTATTAAGACTTTTAAATCTATTGAAAACAAAAAACAAACACCATCCTATTATGTATCATAAACACTAAGGTGGTGTTTTTTTTTAAGTGGTTAGAAGCTAAGATCTAATTCGAGTTAAAAGTTCTGAACGAGCTTTTAAATGAACTGTTTGTTTTGTTTTTGAATGAACTACTGATTAGAAGCTGTAAAATAAATTGATGTTTGTTTTCAGGTACTGACTTGAAGTTTCTTTACATTTTTTTCCACAACCACAACTCCAATCGCCCACCACAAACCTCCAACATTAACTCCCTTCTCCACCTGTTTCTCTCCTCCAAATACCATTGAGATCCATTACCATCACTACCAGAAAATACCTCTCCATTCCTTATACAATCTTCAATAAAGAGGAAGACTACAAGTAGGAATAAAAGGAAGGGAGGATGAAAAGGGGAGGCCAGGAAGGGTGGTGGCAATAGTGGCGGCATCGCTCGCATGATAAAGAGGGGACGGTTGGTAGTGGAAAGGGTAGTGATAATCTTTACGAATTTATTGTGAGATTATTATTGGAATTAATTTTATTAAACACTCATTGCTAAGTGATCAGCACCCCCATGGTGTTTAATCCAATCAGAACTTCAACTTCTGATCAGAACTAAAAATATATACTCTTTTTAAAATGTAACACTTCTTATTAAGACTTCTGAGTCTTTTTCTGAACAAAAAAAACAAACACCCTCTTAGTTTTCCACATATACTAAGGAGGTTAGAGTATTTAACCCTACATATTCACCCACAAACTTTGTTAGTTGCTTATATTACTAGTAAAACCAACAATTATTGATTGTAATACATTAGTATAAACTAATTAAAATCTTATTTTGAATGGCTTTGCGTGTGAATCTTAAAAATCCACCATATGGTATAGACACATAGTGGGGGAGTCCATTCTACTTTGTGCATCTAATTTAAAGGGCAAAACAATATTAATGTGTTCATCAAACATAAATTACCTGACAAAATCAATAGTATTGAAGATAATGAAATGAAGAAAATGTAAGTGAATACATCATCATCAAAGCCCATTCTTGATACTCTCATGGTCGGTTACACATATTTTGGTTTATCATGCAATGCGATTATGCGATCTTCCCACATATCCTCGTTTAATCAAAGCTCAAGAACGTCTTCTTTCACTACCTTCATCCAAGTTTTCAGTTATCGTCCCTTCCATCTGCACTCTCCACTAACTTGCCAATCTAGATATTTTATGGCCTTCTCCGCACATGACCAAACCACGTTAAACAAATTTATCTTATTTTGTTCTTTATAGGCGCTAGACCTAAGTATCTCCTAATATTTCATTCCTAATTTTATCCTTACGGATTTTATCACACATCATCTTAACATATGCATTTCTGCTACCACCATCATATACGTATATAATCTCGTAGTAGGCCAACATTTTGAACCGTAGAGCATGGTTGGTCGAACAATTGTCTTATAACATTTTTCCTTTTAACCTTGCAGGCATCATTCTATCGCATAATACTCCTGACGCCATTCTCCATTTCGTCCAACTAACTTTAATCCTATGGTCTATATCTTTTTCAATAACCCAATTCTTTTGAATTATAGATCCTAGATATCAAAAAGCCTCACACTCTAGAACCTCCATGTATTCGATCTCAATTGAATTACTCATCTATCTTGATTTACAACCAAAGTTTCATACTAAATATTCTGTCACATATCTAATTTCCGACTTAAACTTTCACTAGTCTCATCAATTAAGACAAGATCATCTGCAAACAACATGCAACAAGGTACATTTTCTTGAAGATGTCCCATCAACTCATCCATGACCAAAACAAAGAGATATGGACTTAAGGCCGACCCTTGATGTAGTCCTACTCATCATCATCATCAAAGCACATTCCTGATACATTCGGGGTCAGCTAATTATAGTACTACCGATAATAGGAATTCACTGGACATTCCAAATACTAAGCAAACAATTGTTACAACCCCTTCATACATATCTTTCATGATATCGACATAACATTAAGACACTTTCTTTCTTCCAAGCACCCACCAAATTAACTCCTTGGGACTCTATTGCAAGCTTTCTCCAAATGAATAAAAACCATGTGAAATTGTCATCATCATCATCATCAAAGCCCATTCCTGAGATTTTCGGGGTCGGCTACATGGATTTTGGTTCTCCAAGCAATGTGATCTTCCCACATATCCCCGCCTAATCCAAGCTCAATGATATCTTCATTCACCGCCTTCATCCAAGTTTTCAACGGTTGTCCCCTCCGTCTACACCCTCCATTAACTTACCAATCTAGACATTTTCTAATTGGCGTTGTGCTTGGTCTCTTCTGCACATGACCAAACCAAGTTAAACGTCTTTCTCTAATTTTGTCCTCTATGGGCACCACACCTAAGTATCTCCTAATTCTTTCATTTTTAATTTTATCCTTACGAGTTTTACCACACATCCACCTTAACATACACATTTCTGCTACTGTCATCCTATGTGTATCTTGTCCCGTAGTAGCCCAACATTCTGAACCGTATAGCATGGTTGGTCGAATAATTGTCTTATAACATTTCCCTTTTAGCCTTGCAGGCATCCGTCTATCGCATAATACTCCTGACGCCATTCTCCATTTCAACCAACCAGCTTTAATTCTATGGTCTACATCTTCTCCAATAGCCCCATTCTTTTGAATTATAGATCCTAGATATCGAAAAGCCTCACACTCTGAGACCTCTACACCTTCGATCTCAATTGCATTACTTCTCCCTCTTGGTTCACAACCAAAGTTACACACTAGATACTCCGTCTTCGAATGGCTAATTCTAAAACCTTTACTCTCTAAAATCTCCCACCACTTAACTAATTTATGACCTAAACCTGCACTAGTCTCATCCATTAAGACAATATCATCTGCAAATAACATGCACCAAGGTACATCTTCTTGCAGATGTCTCGTCAACTCATCCATAACCAAAGCAAAGAGATATGGACTTAACGCCGACCCTTGATGTAGTCCTACTGACACTGAAAATTCACTGGACATCCCACCTATTGAGCGAACACTTGTTACAGCCCCTTCATACATATCCTTAATGATATCAACATAACATTGAGACACTTTCTTCCTTTCAAGCACCTAACAAATTAACTCCCTGTGGACCCTATCATATGTTTTCTCCATATCAATAAAAACCATATACAAACTCTTACGTGTCTCTCGATATTTTTCTATAGTTTGCCTAAGCAGGAAGATGGCCTCCGTAGTAGACCTACCCAACATAAATCCAAATTGATTCTCCGAAACCGTGGTTAAACTCCTAATTCTTCATTCTATAACCTTCTCTCAAAGTTTCATCGTATGATTCATAAGCTTTATCCCTCTATAGTTTGAGCAATTCTGGATATCCCCTTTGTTCTTCTAAATTGGTACCACAATGTTATGCCTCCATGAATCTGGCATTTTTCTAGTTTCCAAAATCCTATTAAAGAGCTTAGTTAGCCATTGAATCCCAACTTCTCCCAGACATTTTCATGCTTCAATTGGTATATCATCCGGTCCAACGACCTTCCCTGTCTTCATTTTTTTTAAAGCTTCTCTCACTTCCGTGGCACTAACTCTGTGATGTGAAATTGTATATATTTTTTTTAAAATCTCACATAGAAAATTTGGAATCCTTCATATAAAGTCTTTAATCAGCAATGTGTCTCATCTAGTTTTGATTTAAGTTTAATTAACAAACTGTGGTTGGGTACACCAAACAATTTTTATTAGTTAAATCTAAAAACCAAAGTTGGGGACATCGAGCCAAATAGTCGGGTACACATAGCAACTCCCTCATTTATTAATCTTATATTATTTAAAATTAAAAAAAATTATTCTTTTAATCTCATCAAAGTTATCGCCATAGTGCCCCTGCCAAAGATGTTAAATTAAGTATATTAATCCGTCATGGTACAATATTATAACTTTAGTATTATTTATTTATTTATTGTTGTTGTTGTTGTTGTTGTTGTTGTTATTATTATTATTATTATTACTATTATTATTATTATTATTATTATTATTATTATTATTATTATTATTATTATTATTATTATTATTATTATTATTATTATTATTATTATTATTATTATTATTATTGTTATTGATTCGTCCAAAATCTTATCTGCTGTAAATCTAACCTGCAACACATATGTTAGATTATCAAAGACCACCTTTTTGGTGGCAAAAAACACTCTGATACTTAAGTCAGTAACTAAGTTTGAGATGGAGATAAATTTGGACAAAACTCAGTTGAAATTGCATACATTTGTCGAATATTTCATTTACCTTATATAATGGTTGTTGTTAATTCTCTGCGTGACTTAAGCATGTGAGTCACAACGAGGGGATGTGCTCTTTGTAACAATATCCTTCTTTATGAAGATACATCCTCGGAGGCATAACTTCCTCCACGACTCTTTTTTTTTGTAATGTTCCTCATCTTAATGAGAAAACTCTGTTGGGCCTAGATTGGGTCTCTGACTATTATTTATTTTGATGGGCCATGATTGGGCTTTTACAACATGATATGTCCTTTTTAGGCTTCGTAAGTTGACCTGGTCTTGAAATATATGATCCTCGTGATGGATGATCTTTATCACATATATGGTTGTAATATTAGTCTTAGTCTTATTTGATGTATCATCAATTATTATTGTTGTTGTTGTTATATCGGAACAGTTTAATGAGAGTTCCCCAATTGAACATAAAATTTGTATGTCTTCAACACTAAATTTCCTTTCCAATTCTATGGTAATTACAAGAAAAATTATAAGGTAGGTAAAAAGTGACAAAAGGTGTTTATGTCATTCAAATGAAAAACATTATTACACATTTTTGCTATTGTACCCCTTTCAAATTTCAACTATTTACAATCAAAATCAGCCCCTGTAAACAATCATTAATTATACGTTAGCTCCTAATATAATTTATTTGAAGCACTCTAATTATCTATAAATTTAAATAAATAATAAAAAAAAACTCTTGCATCTAACTTTTGGATTTTTCATTTTGCCCTCCACATTTCATACTTTTACAATCAAAACCAAACATTGATTAATTATACCCAAGGATTGTGATTTATCGAAAAATGTCTAAATTTCACAATATTTCTCTTTTTTTAGTTACCAAAATTTCTTTCAAAACCGAAATATTTTTTTTTTCATTAGGTCAATTTCAATGTCTGTAAATTTTAACCCATTATAAATTTAGTTTAGTATTAAAATTTTGTTATATAAGTGATTCTTATGTAATATGTAGTTATGCAATATGTAGTTTGTATGACATTACGAGTCTCAGGGTACTCTTTATGTAACATGTAAGAGTTTAAAATTCTTAACTTATATTGATAACTTCAAAATTACAATTGAAATTTTTGCGTTTTTCTATACACAACAAAGAATTTCTTAAAATCAACTTATCGAAATTACCTCAAAAAATGAAATCACAATCCTTGATTATATCTATGCCCCTAACATAATTTTTTTGAAGTTTCTCATTTATTTATAAACTATACATAAACCTTTAAAATTATATATAATTATTTAATTTAGAAATTCAAAAATAATTTTTTCTTATTATTGAATTGTTGTAATAAACTCCACTCGTTCGGACGGTTGGTCCCAAGCCCGGATAAAGAAGGAGGGTTGGTGCTAGGCCCATGACAAGCAACCGTAAAATTTGTCACATCCCTTTGGAAGTGGTTGGTGTTAGGCCCGTGACAACCGACTATAAAAATCCGTCACATCCCATTTGCATGGATTTTAGCTCAAAAAGATTAATGTTGGATGACCACATTGCTTGGAGAACCAAAATACGTGTAGCCGACCCAAAGAGCCTCAGGAATGGGCTTTGATGATGATGATGATGATTGAATTGTTGTAATAAAATAAAAAGAACTAAATATTCGCGCACGTAGAGAATGTCGACACCCTATTATATATATTAGGTGACATATTTCCTATGACATCGAGTCTAACTAAATAATAACCTAAGAAACTTGTGCTAAAGCACAATATTAAAGTCATTTTAGTTTATAGATATTTATATGTTTTTACTATTGGGACCCCAAAGTGAGATAAACTTACAAATCACACCCTCAAGTTAGCAACTACCCTCGTACTTCAAAATTGCCGGTGGGTATAGAACCCATGACATGGGGTTAAACCACCACAGCCTTAACCATCCAACAGGCTACAATTGGCAACTCCATTATATATTAGCTTCTCAAATTCCCAAAGCACCATTTTAATTCAAAAATTTACCATTAGCTATTGTAGCTCAGTTGGTCGGACATCCACTCTCCTTGTGAGAGGTCGCGGGTTCGATACTCACCAGTTAGGATTTTGTGAGTTTTCACCCGATTATTAAGAGCACATTTGCTCGGCCATTGATAAGCCTTCGGGTATTGAATGCAGCTGCTTAGATGGACTACACCGGAGCGAAAGCAAGTCTCTATGAGAGATGGAGACATTAAGTGGCAACAATATTGTAGCCTTCGGGTCTGGTTTGGTTAACCCTATTGGGCCAGTCATGTAGCCTTTGGGCATGGATTAATAAATAAATAACCAATTTAAACAAACTATTTGCTCCCTCTTGCTACTATTTTTTTTTTAATATCTCACCCACTCATTTTTTTCTACACTATTGTGATTTTATACTTCCGTGTAAAACTATTGATAGATAATATTTAAAGCCAATGAAATTAGTTTTTGATAAGTGTGAAATATTTTATTCCAAGTCTTCACGCAAAGTGCATGCTAGGTGACAACAATGTTGCAGACATGGTTTGGTTATTTCTATGAAGACGGTGATGTAGCCTCTAGGATTGTTTGAATTAGACTTTAGGATAGATTAAATAAATATAAAGGGTTAGCCATCCAATTTAATAAAAAAATTTACTAAAGTTTTAAATTAGAATGAGAGAAAAAAGTGGAAGAGAATAACTTTCTTCGAGTAAAATGACTAAAGTACCGGAATTCAAGTTTTTTAAAACACAGGACATTGTATGAAACAAGAACCCTTCTATGCGTCGATGAAACCAGCAAGGGGGGGGATATTACAACTCACCCCCTCGAGATTCATGAAGGCGCGCATCTCGAGGGGGATGAGTTGTAACACCCCTCCCCTGCGGTGGTTTCCTCGCCATTTGTCTTTAGTCTAATCAACTGGCACGTCAGCTAATAAAGAACTATATTGTAAATGATTGTCTTTTGGTTTAAGTAATGAGAAACATTTATTTTATAAAAAAAAAATAAAAATTTAAGACTTGAGACATTATATTATGCAAAACAAGGTAAAGTGGATAATAAAAACCAATCCCTAGGTAAGATTTGTGGCAATTAATATCACAAGTTTAGGATTCGAAGCCTACTAAAGTGCTTTTAAAAAAAATATTAAAAACAAATAAGTAAACATAATAAAAATAATTTGGCTGATTAAGCCATAATCACCTTAAAAATCATGCTTCAAAATGGTTGGTCCTATTAGTTCTTGATCTAAGATCAGTTACTATTTGGTGTAGGGTTTTCAAGATTTAAACCCTAAAGAAATTAATTTCAGATTACTCCCTAAAAAACTATTACAATTTTTTTTTCTTAGGGTGCAAACGATTTGGACTATTAATTCATAGTATTTTTTTTTTAAATTGAGTTTTGAGTTTTTTTTTTAATGAATATGCAAGATTCAAGCCAAGAAAACAGTGATGCCGTATGCAGAATTTTTTCACAACCATCCTAAAGTAATTGAATGTGGGGTTCATAATTTTTTCTTTGATTTATTTTTAATTTTAGGAAAAAACAAAAATTTGACTACTGAAAATTTGATATTGATTCTATTGGCATTGGCTTTGGATTGTCAAATAATTAAAATAACTCGAGTCGAAGTTAACATATCTTATTTTAATTATAATTTAACATTTATCAGTTGGCATGCATATAATACCTATATGAATTATATTTGTCCAACTTACTTGCCCTGTTTTAGCCATTTTCTTTCTTCTACATTGCTAGTCTTACGTGTATGTAATTAGTTACTGAATTCAGACATAGTTTGGTTACCCCTATGATGACATTGATGTACCCTTCGGCTCAGATTAAAATAAATAAAAAAAGATCAACAACAAACTTTTAAAATAAAATCATCATATATATATACTACTACTCTGCATGTCATATTGAGAGTATATCAAGTTGAGATAAATAGAGAGAATGTGTGTGAGTATATCAAGTAAGATATTGAAGTCTTGCTCCATTGTTAAATAAAGAAAGAGATGCAAGAGAAATAAATCAAAAGAATGAATGTTATAAGGATTTTGGGTACCTGAGATTCAAGGGGCAACAATATTATACTTGGTTCCAAAGCGTTGAGATGATGAAAGACCACCACTAAAGGATCCCTTCAAATAGATATATAATAATTAAGAGAGCATATATGAAATTAATATCTTCATCAAACATAAAGAAGCTGACATAACCAATATGTATTAAAAATAATGAAATTAAAAAAGGTTTAAGCGGGTACATGAATTTCAAAATTATTTGCAAGTGCTATATATCATATTCTGAAAATTGCATTTAAAAAATAAATAAATAAAAAACCCACATCCAAAAATTTGTAATTGAAAATTAGGAATCCTTCATATAAATCCTTGTACCTTTTTTCCTTTCTTATCTTCAATAAATATCTTCATGTTTGGTAAAAAAAAAAAGTAATCTCGTTTTGATTTAGGTTTAACAAAATGTAGTTGGGTACACGACACAATTTTATAAGCTAAATCTAAAACAAAAATTAGGGATATTGAGCAAAATAGTTGAATACCCGTAGCAACTCCCTTATTTATTAATCTTATATTTATTAAAGTTAAGGTCCCCTCTTTTCAAGGACATTGAGTTTAACTATATAATTACCATAGAAACTTATGCTAAAGCACACTGTCATTTTTAGTTTATAGAGATTTATATGGATTTTACTATCGAGACCCCAAAGTGAGATAAACTTACAATTCACACCCTCAAATTAAAGCAACTACCCTCATACGTCAAAGTTTTATTTACAAAATGTACTCTGTTATTTAATTCAAAAGTTTACATTTCGTATTTACCTAAGCAATCTAAACAAAATAGTTTGCCCCCTTTCCTTCTATTATTTATTATTTTTTTATATAGTAGCTCAAACCACACATTTTTTTCTACACTATTGTGATTCCATACTTCAGTCTTGAAAGACAATATTTAAAGCCAATGAAATTAGTTCTTGATAAGTGCGGGATAATTACAAAGTGCAAAATATTTAATTCCAAGTCTTCACGCGAGGTGGAGGCAATGTGGGTGCTACATGACAACAATGATGTAACCTTCATGGCTTGGCTACCTCTATGGGGACAGTGATGTAGGTTTTGAGCTTTGTCTGAATTAGCCTTCGGGGATAGATTAAATAAACAATGATCCGAAAAAAAAAGTGGACGAGAATAAATATCTTCGAATAAAATGACTAAGTGCTTGAATTCTAGTTTTCTCAAAGATAGGACATTGTATGGAACAATTTTTCTTGTTTGTCTTTAGTCTAATCAACTGGCATGTTAGCTAATAAAGAACTATGTCGTAAATAATTGTTTTTTGGTTTAAGTAATGAGAAATTTTATTTTATTAAAAAAAACTAAGTTAAGACTTGAGACATTATATTATGCAAAACAAGCTAAAGTTGATAGTAAATAACAATCACTAGGTAAGATTTGTGGCAATTAGTATCACAAGTCTAAAACTCGAAGACTACCAAAGCACTTTAAAAAAAATAAAAAATAGTAAAAAAAAATTTGGCTGATTAGGCCTATATTCGCCTTAAAATCAGAATGTTTCATACTTCAAAATAATTGGCCCTATTAGTTGATGAATGATATCATTTATGTAGGTTTTCAAGATTTACACCCTAAAGAAACTAATTCCAGATTAATCCCTAAAAAACGGTTTTAACAAGGTTTTTTTTTTCTTAGGGTGTAAAAAATTTAGACTCTTAGTTCATAGTATTTTTTTTATTGAGTTTAGAACTCTAAACTCTAAAATCCTTTTTTATTTTTTTTTATTTTTGTATGAATATGCAAGGTTCAAGCCAAGAGGACAGTGATGCGATATGCACAATTTCTAACAACCATCCCAAAGTAATTGAATGTTGGGGTTCAGAGTTTTTTCTTTGATTTATTTTATTTTTAGTTAAAAGAAACTTTGACTACTAAAAATTTTGATATTGATTCTATTGGCATTGGCTTTGGATTGTCAAATAATTAAAATAACTCTAATCGATGTTAACATATCTTCTTTTAATTATAATATAACATTTAGGGGTTTGCATGCATATATGAATTATATCTGTCCAACTTATTTGCCCTCTTTTAACCATTTTCGTTCTTCAACACTACTAGTCTTACGTGCATGTAATTAGTTACTAGATTCAGACATGGTTTGATTACCCCTATGGGGACAATGATGTAACCTTCGAGCACTCTATTGGGCCTGGATTTGGTCCTCTGACTATGATTTATTTTGATGGATCATGATTGGGCTTTTACGACTAGATATGTCCTTTTTGGGCTTCGTAAGTTGACCTGATCTTGAAATATCTGATCCTCGTGATGGATGATCTTTGCCACGTGTATGGTTATGATATCAGTCTTATTTGATGTATCATCAATTATTGTTGTTGTTGTTGTTGTTGTTATATCGGAACAGTATAATGAGAGTTCCCCAAATGAACATAAAATTTGTATGCCTTCAACACTAAATTTCCATTCCAATTTTCCCTTCCAACTCACAATAGGCGTTTATCTCATTCAAATGAAAAATACTATTACACATTTTTACTATTGTACCCCTTTCAAAGTTCAACAATTTACAATCAAAATCAGCCCCTGTAAACATTCATTAATTATACGTAAGCTCCTAATATAATTTATTTGAAGTCCTCTAATTATCTATAAAATAAAAAAATAAAAATAAAAAAACACTTACATCTAACTTTTGGATTTTCCATTTTGCCCTCCCCATTTCATACTTTTACAATCAAACCTAGTTTCTCTCAAACATTGATTAATTATATCCAAGGAATGTGATTTCTTGAAAAATGTCGAAATTTCACCGAATATTTCTCTTTTTTTAGTTACCGAAATTTTTTTTTTCATTAAGTCAATCTCAATGTCTGTACATTTTAACCCATTATAATTTTAGTTTAGTATTAAAATTTTGTTATATAAGTGATTCTTATGTAATATGTAGTTATGCAATATGTAATTTGTATGACATTACGAGTCTCATGTTACTCTTTATGTAACATGTAAGAGTTTAAAATTATTAACTTATATTGATAACTTCAAAATTACAATCGAAATTTTTGCATTTTTTCTATACACAACGAAACATTTCTTAAAATCAACTTACCAAAATTACCACGAAGAACGTAATCACAATCTTTGATTATATTTATGCCCCTGACATAGTTTTTTTTTTAAGTTCTTCATTTATTTATAAACTTTACATAGGCCCTTAAAATAATATATAATTATTTTGTTTAGAAATTCAATAATATTTTTTTTCTTATTATTGAATTGTTGTAATAAACTCCGCCCGTTCTGACGGTTGATCCCATGCCCGGATAAAGGAGGAGGGTCGGTGCTAGGCCCGTGACAGGCAAACGTAAAATCCTTCGCATCCCTTTGGAAGAGGGTTGGTGTTAGGCCCGTAACAACCAACCATAAAAATCTGTCACATCCCATTTGCATGGATTTTTGTTCAAAAAGATTAATGTTGGATGACCACATTGCTTGGAGAACAAAAATACGTGTAGCTGACCCGGAAGAGTCTCAGGAGTGGGCTTTGATGATGATGATGATGATTGAATTGTTGTAATAAAATAAAAAGTACTAAATATTTCGCATGTAGAGCACATCGACACCCTAGCATATATATTAGGTGACATTTCCTATGACATTGAGTCTAACTATATATTAACCTGAGAAACTTGTGCTAAAGCACAATTACCGTCATTTTAGGTTATAGATATTTATATGTTTTTACTATTAGGACCCCAAAGTGAGATAAGCTTACAAATCACACCCTCAAATTAGCAACTACCCTCGTACTTGAAAATTTTATTTACAAATTGTATTCCATTATATATTAGCTTCTCAAGTTCCCAAAGCACCATTTTAATTCCAATTTTCTTCGAGTAGAATGACTAAAGTCCCTGAACTCTAGTTTTCTAAAACATAGGACATTGTATAAAACAATTTTACCTTTTGTCTTTAGTCTAATCAACTAGCACTTCAGTTAATAAAGAACTATGTTGTAAATGATTGCTAGTCTTACGTGCATGTAATTAGTTACTGAATTCAGACATAGTTTGGTTACCCCTGTGATGATATTGATGTACCCTTCGGCGCAGATTAAAATAAATAAAAAAAGATCAACAACAAACTTTTAAAATAAAATCATCATATATATATATATATATGCTACTACGCTGCATGTCATATTGAGAGTATATCAAGTTGAGATAAATAGAGAGAATGTGTGTGAGTATATCAAGTAAGATATTGAAGTCTTGCTCCATTGTTAAATATAGCTCTAAACAAAGAAAGAGATGCAAGAGAAGTAAATCAAATGAATGAATGTTATAAGGATTTTGGGTACCTGAGATTGAAGGGGCAACAATATTAGACTTGGTTCCAAAGCATTGAGATGATGAAAGACCACCACTATATAATAATTAAAAGAGCATATATGAAATTAATATCTTCATCAAACATAAAGGAGCTGACAAAACCAATATGTATTAAAAATAATGAAATTAAAAAAGGTTTAAGCAGGTACATGAATTTCAAAATTATTTGCAAGTGCTATATATCATATTCTGAAAATTGCATTTAAAAAATAAATAAATAAAAAACCTACACCCAAAAATTTGTAATTGAAAATTAAGAATCCTTCATATAAATCCTTGTACATTGTTTCCTTTCTTATCTTCAATAAATATGTTCGTGTTTGGCAAAAAAAAAAAGTAATCTAGTTTTGATTTAGGTTTAACAAAATGTGGTTTCCAAACATATTTTATAAACTAAATCTAAAACCAAAATTAGGGATATTGAGCAAAATAGTTGGATACCCGTAGCAACTCCCTTATTTATTAATCTTATATTTATTAAAGTTAAGGTCGCCTCTTTTCAAGGGCATTGAGTTTAACTATATAATTACCATAGAATCTTATGCTAATGCACACGTACTGTCATTTTTAGTTTATAGAGATTTATATGGATTTTACTATCAAGACCCCAAAGTGAGATAAACTTACAATTCACACCTCAAATTAAAGCAACTACCCTCGTACGTCAAAGTTTTATTTACAAAATGTACTCCGTTATTTAATTCAAAAGTTTACATTTCGTATTTACCTAAGCAATTTAAACAAAATAGTTTGCCCCCTTTTCTTCTATTATTTATTCTTTTTTTATATAGCAGCTCAAACCACTCATTTTTTTCTACACTATTGTGATTTCATACTTCAGTCTTGAAAGACAATATTTAAAGCCAATGAAATTAGTTCTTGATAAGTGCGGGATAATTACTAAGTGCAAAAAATTTAATTTCAAGTCTTCACGCGAGGTGGAGGCGATGTGGATGCTACATGACAACAATGATGTAACCTTCAAGCATGGCTTGGCTACCTCTATGGGGACAGTGATGTAGCTTTTGAGCTTTGTCTGAATTAGCCTTCGGGGATAGATTAAATTTAATAATTTTAGTATAGTATTAAAATTTTGTTATATAATTGATTCTTATGTAATATGTAGTTATGCAATATGTAGTTTGTATAACATTACGAGTCTCATGTTACTCTTTATGTAACATGTAAGAGTTTAAAATGCTTAACTTATATTGATAACTTCAAAATTACAATCGAATTTTTTGCTTTTTTTTTATACACAACGAAATATTTGTTAAAATCAACTTACTGAAATTACCTCGAAAAATGTAATCACAATCCTTGATTATATCTATGCCCCTAACATAGTATTTTTTAAGTTCCTCATTTGTTTATAAACTATACATAGGCTCTTAAAATAATATATAATTATTTTGTTTAGAAATTCAATAATATTTTATTATTATTATTGAATTGTTGTAATAAACTCCGCCCGTTCTGAAGGTTGGTCCCAAGCCCGGATAAAGGAGGATGGTCGATGCTAGGCTCGTGACAGGCAACCGTAAAATCCTTCGCATCCCTCTGGAAGATGGTTGGTGTTAGGCACGTATATATTAGCTTCTCAAATTCCCAAAGCACCATTTTAATTCAAAAAATTACCATTGGTTATTTAGCTAAACAATTTAAACAAACTATTTGGCCCCTCCTACTATTTATGCTAGGTGACAACAATGATGCAGGCATGGTTTGGTTATTTCTATGAGGACGGTGATGTAGCCTTTAGGCATTGTTTGAATTAGCCTTTAGCCTTTAGGCATTCCAATTTAATAAAAAATTTACTAAAGTTTTAAATTAGAATGAGAGAAAAAAGTGGAAGAGAATAACTTTCTTCGAGTAAAATGACTAAAGTACCTGAATTCCAGTTTTCTAAAACATAGGACATTGTATGAAACAATTTTACTTTTTTTTGTCTTTAGTCTAATCAACTAGCACTTAAGTTAATAAAGAACTATGTTGTAAATGATTGTCTTTGGTTTAAGTAATGAGAAACATTTATTTTATAAAAAAAAAAAATCTAAGTTAAGACTTGAGACATTATATTATGCAAAACAAGGTAAAGTGGATAATAAAAACCAATCACTGGGTAAGATTTGTGGCAATTAAAATCACAAGTCTAAGATTCAAAGACTACTAAAGTGCTTTTAAAAAAAATATTAAAAACAAATAAGTAAACATAATAAAAATAATTTGGCTGATTAAGCCATATTCGCCTTAAAAATTAGAATGTTTCATGCTTCAAAATGGTTGGTCCTATTAGTTCCTGATCTGAGATCAACTACTCTCTGGTGTAGGGTTTTCAAGATTTACACCCTAAAGAAATTAATTCCAGACCTAAAAAACTACTACAATTTTTTTTTCTTAGGGTGCAAACGATTCAGACTCTTAGTTCATAGTAAATTTTTTTTTTTAAATTGAGTTTAGAACTCTAAAACCTTTTTTTATATAATGAATATGCAAGATTCATGCCAAGCAGACAGTGATGCCTTATGCACAATTTTCTCACAACTGTCCTGAAGTAATTGAATGTGGGATTCATAATTTTTTCTTTGATTTATTTTTAATTTTAGGAAAAAAAGAAAATTTGACTACTGAAAATTTGATATTGAATCTTTTGGCATTGGCTTTGGATTATCAAATAATTAAAATAACTCTAGTCGAATTTAACATATCTTCTTTTAATTATAATTTCACATTTATCAGTTTGCATGCATATAATACCTATATGAATTATATTTGTCCAACTTACTTGCCCTGTTTTAGCCATTTTCGTTATTCTACATTGCTAGTCTTACGTGCATGTAATTAGTTACTTAATTCAGACATAGTTTGGTTACCCCTGTGATGACATTGATGTACCCTTCGGCGCAGATTAAAATAAATAAAAAAAGATCAACAACAAACTTTTAAAATAAAATCATCATATATATATATATATACTACTACTACTACTACTCTGCATGTCATATTGAGAGTATATCAAGTTGAGACAAATAGAGAGAATGTGTGTGAGTATATCAAGTAAGATATTGAAGTCTTGCTCCATTGTTAAATATAGCTCAAAATAAAGAAAGAGATGCAAGAGAAGTAAATCAAATGAATGAATGAATGTTATAAGGATTTTGGGTACCTGAGATTGAAAGGGCAACAATATTATACTTGGTTCCAAAGCGTTGAGATGATGAAAGACCACCACTAAAGGACCCCTTCAAATAAATATATAATAATTAAAAGAGCATATATGAAATTAATGTCTTCATCAAACATAAATGAGCTGGCAAAATATTGAAGTCTTGCACCATTGTTAAATACAACTCTAATTAAAGAAAGAGATGCCAGAGAAGTAAATCAAATCAAATGAATGAATGTTATAAGGATTTTGGGTACCTGAAATTGAAATTGAAGGAGCAACAATAAGTATACTTGGTTATAGAGAGTTGAGATGATGAAAGACCACCACTAAAGGATCTCTTTAAATAGAAATGTAATAACTAAGAAAGCATCAAAACATTTGAGATTGGAAGGAAAGAATGGAAGAAGGAATTCATTTGATATTATTTGGTTAGCAAGCTTGCTAACAGTACTCTCCACATCATATATACTTCCTTTCAGTAAAAAGCAAAAGAAGTTTTCAAGTCAAAGCTATAAGATAGGAATCAAATAAGAAAAGAGATGAGTCTCTTGTATGGCACAACTTGTATATAGTCACTGTAGTGCGACTTGTTCCATATGATTAAGCTATATGATTTTTAGGACTTGTTAGCAATATGGTGTATTGATTGCATGGACGAAATATTGAAAAGTATTGAAACAAGAGAGACCTTTAGAACAACTTTTGTTTTCTTCACTAGATTTTTTTTGTTTTTTTTAATTTAATTTCTAGCAACCAAATCAACAAAAGTCTACAAAGTCATTTAGCAAACTACTACTTGAAGTAGATCTAAAGCTTAACACTGGTGCATTTGGGCCAACTTAGTTTTTATTTAAAACATGTCAGCTTGGTTGTTTGCATTTGAAAAAGAACAAATGTCATTTGTATTTCAAAGAACATAGCCAACAAATTTTCAATAGAGAATCAGAGTGGTTTTGATCCCTTTGGGCAAGAAGGTGGTATGACCCAATTTAGACATTTGCGGTTGCTATATATATATATGACGACATTAGGTAAGAAGATAAAAGCCCAATGTAGACATATGTGGTTGCATATCTTAATTAGATCACAGTGTATAAAGCTATGTATAATAACTATTTGTTCATTTTCCGTTTTACAGAGCATGGAATCAGAATTTCATGGGATGCTTTAGTTATTTTCACTACAAAGAGAAGCATCATGTAAATTCAAAATGCTAGGTTACTTAAAAAGACCACCACCCTCTGGGGTTACTAATTGCACAGTGGAATAAAATTAATTACATTGCTCCCCAAGTTTTTCTTTGTTGAAGTCTTTTCTGGTCTGGGCATTGTTTACGATATTCTTATACAAAATTTATGGAATTTATCTATATATTTCATGAAGACCACAGCTGTTTTAATTTGAACGGGTTAGTCCCAAATTCACTTGTATGGGTTTGTAAATTGTGAATCAGCACGCATGCATGTCTCTCACACAGATGTCTCAAAGAGAAAGAGGGATCGAGTGTTAGTGAAGAGAGGACTTTTTGTATGAACGTATCTAAGAGCATCAGAAGATTTGAGATGGAAAGGGAAACAATGGTTGGAAGGAAGGAGTTCATTGTATAAAAGGTAAACTGATATTCTTTGGTGCTTTGTTAACAATCCACTCCACATCAAATATGCTCCCTTTTAGTAAAGCAAAATAAGTTTTCCAACCAAAAATGCATCAACTAAGGTCAGTTTAGGACATGTGCTTTTCCCGACATCTCCATCTGTATATTGGATTGATAATTATTTGAGTAGCTAGCCTTTTCCATCAAGAACTTCAAAATGATTTTCTTCGACAAGCCTGGTCAGAAGAAACTCAGAAAGTGCAAAGAAAAATAACTCAATAGTGACACTTAAACGAAGAGCATTGTTCATTGAAACTGAGCATTTCATCAGAGGTGAAAATTCTTAATTAACCATTGGACTTAGTGAATCAGTAGTCATGTGTATCAAGGGTATAGTCAGAGACAGTATGAGCTATCTCATTTGAAATTCTAAGTACGTTGTGGAAAAAAAATTAATGTAGAGAGATCAGAATTAAGACTAGACAACGTCTCATAAACAAGTGACGCTTTATTACTTATTAAATATTGCATTTGTTCAATTTCTGCACAAATTTATGCAAGGTGGATTGCTTCTTGCAAGCAAATGACACTCTTCCTGAAACCTCGCAATCTCTCTTACAATAAAACAGAGTTCAGTAAGATATGCACCAATTAAGATAAATTCCGAACTCTGCTGCATCAATTCCAGAAGGTCGTTCACTTCAACTTCAAATTCAAATTGGTGTAGCTGGTCGGTCCATTAAGATATGCACCTCATTCTGAAAACGGAAAAACATATACAGAGAAGTTACTGACTAGAAAGTAATACATAAATCAGGCATACAAATTGGATACGGATATGCGTTCCTTGTATCCAATTGAGAATTTGATTTGAGATAGAGCATTGGAAGGTACAATTAAGGCAATAATTTGGATTTATTAATCTCATGTTATTTATGAGTAGACAATCTTGGTAAGGTGCTCACTAGTCACTATTCAATCTTTGGAACAAGACGCTACTAGCATTTCAGCAGTAGCATAGATTATATTGTTTTGTTTTAAGTAATACTGCTCTCGATATAAAAGATAATAAGTTTAAGAGTGTCATCACTTTTGATGATCATAAATACCTCAAATTTTTTGGCATTTATTAGAATATGCAAGGGCTTGCACTCAATGTAGCCAAACCCAAGTCCAAGATTGATTCAATAGTATAAACTACATAAGCACAAAAACAACACCTTCACAAGCACTGTCCACAGCAGCCCATCCCACACCGTTCCACCCAGTAGCATTGCAAAACGAAGTGCAGACTCTGTTTTTTGCCCCAAGCACGCCTCCTTCTAGCTGTCCGCCCCCACCCAATTCCTTTGCCATGACGAATATAAGGCATATGATTCCTATCCAATCAAACCAGTCCCGCTACTCTTGCAGAAAGGTTTGAATTTTCAAAGACCCGACTACTACCTTCCTTTTGTGCTTTGCTTGCTAGCGCGTCCGCCACGGCGTTAGCTTCCCCGAAAATATGTTTCACTCCCACTACCAAATTCTTAGTCAAGTTTTTAATCTCCCTCCAACAGTTTTCAAGAAACCAATGGATCTTATACACTTCATAAAACCAACCCCGCACAATCTTTGAGTCTGTTTGAATTATCACTTTATTAAAACCCAATCTTAAACATAATGAACTCCTTCAAGGAACGTAACACTTCTGCCCGATTTTTAGTTCCAGTGCCAAAAATAATTTGTTGTGCAATAATGCACATACCTCTATCATCTCTAATTATAACTCCACCAGTAGCTTTGTCACTTTTCGATGATCCATCGACATTAACGACCTCAAATCCTTCCGGAGGGAAATCCCTATAGACTATCCTATCCCCCCTATTATTTATCGGCAAAATAGGAAACCCCATAACCCTTAGTGGTTCCTTGAATGCACTGATACGTTTAGGCTAGGCACAATCGTTTGCCAGACGCAATCCACTTCTTACCAAAAAAATCACCGCCAACCCATTCGGTTTGGCATTTTCATAAGCATATTTACATCTTTGTTTCCGTAATTCCCAAAAACTTAACATAGGAGTCGAGAAAAAAGCATACCTACTTGTGTGCTCATGTTCGCCCTCCGAAACCACACTGTCAAAATGGTAGAAATCTCCGCCGATCTTCGCACATGGATGTCAAAAACATATTCAAAATGGCTCCATACATCCGCAGCCAACCTTCCGTTTATAAATAAATGCTTCAACGATTCAACATCTGGATTATCACAACATAAACATCTCGAGGCGAGGCTAATACCACACCTATGCAATTCCCCATCCACCAGGACACTTCTCTGAAGCAGTTTCCATACAAAAACAAAAATTCTCGACGGTATTAGCGTTTGCCAAATCTTCTTAAACAAGTCTTCTTCCGCACCCCTAATCCAAATCACATCATAGGCGGATCGAGTACTAAAGATACCATTCATATCCGGAGTCCACACACAAGAATCTTCACTCTGCTCCCCACCCCGGATTCTATCTTCATATAACAATTTTGCCAAGTCCCGAAGATGCGGGCTAACCATCTCAAATTCCCCAACTTTAACTTCATTCAACGTTGTCCATTCATCAAGCTCAATCAACTCTCCTGGACACGGAAATACCATCATTCCATTCCAATTTTCAGGGAAAAAGCTAGTTTTCCTGTTGCCAATACTCCATATGTTGTTACCAACAAAAGTAGGTCTATTCTTCATAATTTCTTTCATGAACGGAGAGGCGACACTTTTTCTTTCTGACTCGTCAAGGGAACTCACGCCTTCCAATATTTACTTTTCATAAAAATGGCCCATAATGATTTAGAATTGAGAAGATTTCACAAGCTTTAAGATGAAAAGCTTTTGTGACTATATATAAATTTTGAATCCCTAGTCTGCCTTCTTCCATAGGCAAATTTATTGTTTCCCAAGATATCCATTTTTTTTTCAGTTTTCCTTTGCAATCCCCCCAAAAAATCCGTCTGTATCTTCTGAATCCTAGCCAACACCTTAAGAGGGACACACATGGCACTTAAAGTATAGACCGAGATGGAACTTAGCACGTGCTTGATCAAAGTCAGTCTGCCTCTCGGAGATAGCAATTTCGCCATCCATCCCTTGACTCTATTTTGGATTTTGTTGATTAATTCATCAAATAAAATAATTTTACACCTTCCCTGATAATAGGAGCTCCTAGATATTTCATTGGAGACCCTCTATACTGAAACCTGTATAAGTCTTCAAAGCAACCACTCTCTCTGTCGAGGACTTTTCCTTTACCATTGTAACGACCCGATCCGCACAGAAAGATATTGTCCACTTTGGGCCGAACCGACCCGCATGGCTTTAAAAGGCCTCTTACTATGGGAATCCAACCTCGCACATATATAGCACATCACCATCCCGCACCCAGGCGATGTGGGACTATGATACCCCTTGAGTAGATCGTCCAACCTCTCTTGGGATCCACGGGCCTATTGGGCTCCAACCCTCACCCTCAGGTCCACTCACACAAGGGTCTCACAGTCCACCCCCCTTAGGGCCCAACGTCCTCGTTGGCCACACAGGTCCACGTCGGCACACTTCCGGCTGGGTCAGGCTCTAATACTATTCTGTAACGACCCGATTCACAGAGTAAGATATTGTCAACTTTGGACCCAACCGACCCGCACAACTTTAAAATGTCTCTAACTATGGGGATCCAACCTCGCACATATATAGCACATCACCATTCCGCACCCAGGCGATGTGGGACTATGATACCCCTTGAGTAGCTCGTCCAACCCCTCTTGGGATCCACAGGCATGTTGGGCCTATTGGCCTCCAATCCTCACCCTCCCCCTCAGGTCCACTCACACAAGGGTCTCACAACCATGAAAGAGTTTTTTCCTAAATTAATCTTTTGTCCAGAGGTTTTGCTATATCTCTCCAAAATTTTCATACAACCTGAAACAGAAGATTTCCTACAATTGAGGAATATGAGAGTGTCATCTGCATAGAGAAGTTGAGTGATTGGCTTGCAGTTTCCAGGAATATAGTAAAAACAAATTTCGCCCTTGTTGAAAGCCGCCTTCAACCCCCTATTTAACACTTCCGTAGCAATAATAAACAACATGGGAGAAAGCGGATCTCCCTGCCTCACACCTCTAGATGATTTGAAGTAACCATTATAGACTCCTTGTAACAACACTGAAAACCCACAATTGGTGATACAGTTGGCAATAATGTGACACACTCTATTATTGAAACCAAATCGTCTGAGCACTGCTAAGAGGAATGACCATTCTAATCGATCATAGGCCTTTTCCATGTCAATCTTTAATACCACATTTTCGCCCGAAGATTTTCTATTAATATCTCTTACCAATTCCTGAGCAAAACCAATATTCTCCACAATGGACCTCCCCCTCACGAAGGCTCTATGTTCCTAATCCACCATCTCTGGTAATAGTAAAGCTAATCTATTGCAAAATAATTTACTAAAGATTTTAAAAATCACATTACAAAGACTAATGGGGCTGAAATCAGAAAAAGAACCTTGGGATTTCACTTTAGGAATCATAGCTATCAAATTAGCCGAGAACACCGAAGGAAGGGCCTCCCATTCAAAAAATTGAGTTGATGCTTTCCATATGTCAATACCCACCAAGTCCCAGTATGTCTGAAAGAAGCCTACAGTAAACCCATCCGGACCTGGCGCACTATTTTCGGAATATCAAAGGTAGCATGTTTTACTTCCTCAAAGGAAGGCCTTCTGACTAAATCATCATAGTTAGCACTAGAAATAACTGTAGGGATGCACTCCAATAATTCCTTATCCATTCCCTGTAATTTCTGGAAAGACAATAAATGCTGAAAATACCCATTAGCTTCTGATATTCACATAATTATTACATAATATATCCCTTAATTTATACATGTTAGTGTTTCGATTATTATATTTTATAGTAATTATTTCGTTTTCATGTCTTTGTAGGAATTTGAGCGTAAACAATGAAATCACATTAAAGCGACAAGTTAAGGAACGACAATTAGTCGATTCCAACGGTGGTATAAAACAGTCACAAACCTAAACCCGAAACCTAATTCATAACCTAAACCCAATCCATACCCTAAACCCAAACCTAAGCCCAATCCTTCTCCTACCCTCATTGATGAATCATTCCCTCATTTCATCCCTATTATTTTCTATAAATAGAGGAGAATAGGGTGAGAAGAGGGGAGGAGGAAGAGAAGGGAAAAGAAGAGAATTAGAAATCAAAACCTCTTCCTCAATGGAGATTTTCTCAAAGGAGCTCCTCTCTCAAAGGTGATTCTCACAAGGTCACCCTCACCACTCATCCATCTCTCAGTCACTCCACTCACTCAGCAATCATTGCCGCCACCGTCACCACCGTGAAACAGGGGTGTGACAACCTTGTTTCACGTCCAATTTTCACTCCACCACCACTCTCTGCTCCTCTCCCTTGTCCACCACCTACGCACGAGTCCCACCACCACAACCTCCGCATGAATTGCCGCGACAGAGCCACCAACCACCCCGCAAAACAGAGCCGCACCGCGACTCTGTTCCGCCTCGCAGACCCTGTTTCCCCTCATTCCTCGGCCTCTCTTCGTCTCGAGCTTCTTCCTGACTCCCTCTCTCGCGACCACCGTCACGACCAGACCAAGCACCATCACCGCCACCTCGCGAGACAGAGCTTGCAGCCACAGAAACAGGGAGCCCTGTTCCTCGCCCTCCTTTGCGTTTTTATTGATATCTAGCTGTTTCCTCACCCTCTATTTCTCTTTTTCAGGTTCTGGAGATGATTTGAGGACAAGGAAGGCCGCGAGGAGCGAAGGAAAGCTGCGAGAACAAGCGCTGTCGCGCTGGAGAAGACGACCGGGCGAGGCAGTACTGTAGCGAGGGCGGGAGAAAGAGTCAAATTCTTTTTTGGCTATTCACACCCCCGGTTTTGCTCTGTACCACCACAGAGCGTTTTTGGCCCATTTTCTCGGGATTCGTGCACAACCACCTGCTGATCTGCTGAGTGCCACCACATCGAGCTTGTGATAAACTAAATGGGTTGTATAAGTTATTTTGATTTATTTTACTGAATTGCGTGCTTAATTGTTAATTACAATTTATTTCTGAATTTTGATAAATTGTTTTCACCTTGCATGTTCGAGAAATTAAACTTGATATGTTTGGTAGTTAGAATTACCTTTTATTAATATTCAAAGCATGTGTTAAAAATATTAAGCTTAAACTTTGATTAAGTGTGCCCTGAAAAGACACTTAATACTTGGTAAGAGCGTATTTGCTTGAAATAATTTGTTAATGTTTGATAGAAACATGATATAAGTTTAATTGGATTTTAACGATTACATATTCGGTGTAAGCAAGGGATTCTCATCCCTAAAGCTTCTCGTTTAAATTCAGTAATTTAGATTTCAATAATTTTGCTAACTCATTAGTGAGTCCAAGCCCACAAAACCCATTTCATCTATCTTTTATTTTTCTTAGTTTTCTTATTTTAATTTATTTTTAGTTTAGATTTAAAAATGCTGTAACCCCATTTTCTCTAAATTAGTTTAATTAAATTCTAAAATTCAATTTAATCCACCTTCCTCGTGAGATCGATCCGTACTTGCCGTTGTCTACCAGTTACGCACCGTGCACTTGCGGTTATTACAAGTGGGTTAAATTAACCTATTAATTTAGGTTAGTTAAATCCGCATCAGCTTCTCGTAATATTTCCCTTGGTTCTGAGATCTCTGTGCCACTAGGCAAGCTAATCGAGAAGACAGTTCGTTTTTTCTGCTTGGATTTAACTAAAGCGAAAAAATACTTTGTGCAAGCGTCCCCCTCTTTGAACTTTTTCTCACCTGATTTCTGCATCATGTATAACTCCTTTTGTTTAATAGCAAGCATGTACTCTGCCTGACACCTACTAAGGTTACAACATGCCTCAACATCCCAATTTGCCTCCAGGTTGAATCCATTGTGACCATTTTCCTCCCATCCATAAAGTAAAATTGTTTCCCATTGATTCATCTCATCTTCCAATGCTCTAATTCTACTAAAAACATTGTTGAATACCTCATTGTTCCACTTAATAAGGACTCTGCGAAGAGCTTTAAGTTTAATGTCTATAGTGTCAAGAGCCCTCATATTACCCACTTCCATACCCCAAACCGATTTGACTAAGGAAGCAAAATCTGGATGTGTCATCCACATATTGAGGAATCTAAAAGGTGAGAAACCAGTTCTGGTCTACACGGGCATACTCTCTAGAATCGGTGCATGATCTGAGAAAGTACACTGCAAATGTTTCACTTTCGTACTAGACAACTGGGACAAAAGAAAGAAGAATAAAGAAAGAAGAAAGAAAAAGAAAGAGAAGGTAGTAGACATGAAAACTACCTATTGATTCTCAAATTTTTGCTTGATACAAAATGGGAGAACTCAACCCCTACTTATACTAGTGGCACCTCCTTAAACAATGACTAGGATTTTGCCAACACATTTCTAATCTAATGGTTACAATCCATCATTGTTCTCCACCAAAATATCTACAATTCTAGAATTCTCTACTCTTATTTTATCCTAAAAATAACTAGATGACTATTCTAAAAAAAAAACTTTTTAGAAATTGGACTTTTATCTAACTCTTTTTAGAATTTGGGCTCTTTTAAAATTTGTACTTTGATATTTTAAGCTCTACTCCTAAGCCCAATTACAATATAAACCTACTAAAGCTCAAATCAAGTTTACAATCCAACATAACTTTTGTAGTGTGTTACACTGATACAATTGCTTAGGCCATCAAAAGTCACGAATTGGAGATCTCTGACTCTTGCCACTTTATCAACTTTGGGGGTGGATTATTAGGTTTTCTATTGACTAAAATGTGGGATTTGTGATTCCATCCGCCACAGACACACCATTGAGTTGTATACTCTATGTTTGAATTTTCAGAGTGATAATTTGGTCATGCTCGGGTAATAAGGACAGTGGGACACTGACCAAATTGACGTTTGTACCTATTTGAAGTGTTTTATGAGAAAGGAGACGGCTAGGGTTTGAGAACGGAGATGGCTAGGGTTTGAGAAAGAAGACGGTGATCTTGCTTGATCTACACCATGGATCAATGACGACCCAGCAAAGAACCACCACAAATCCTCCTCCAGCCTCCCGGGGAGATGAAGATATAAGCAAGGGAGGTACACTCAACCCGAAGGAGGGTTCATCGATAGCACAGTCATTATGGGGTGCATCTGCAGAATCCTCGAAAGAGGCACTGAAAACTCATGCACAGAATCCTTTCTCAAGAAGCAATACGAGCAAAGCAATGCAGGATGTATTGCCAGGAAGCGATACTAGCAAAGCACTAGTTACTATCAATGTCGAGACCAATACTAATGGTGTATCGAAGGATAACGTTAGTAATGGCAATGAAAGTAATGCTAGCGCTCATGCAATCCCTAAAACCCAGACTTGGGCAGAGATGCTTACAAACAAAAAGGGTATAGGGACATCACCATTGGCGTTTAGGCCTCCAACGATTACTGAAGGCAAAACAGTAGTCCAACTACAATCTTCTGACTTTGTAGAAGAACAGACACAATGCGAGGAACTGATTGTAGGGAAATTTGTAGGCAGGCGATTGGCGTTTGGGTATGTGAAGGACGTACTTAGCCGCACTTGGAAACTCAAAGGTAAGTTCGACATGAAAACCCATAGCGATAATACCTTTGTTTTTAGCTTTCAAGAAGATGAAGATAGAGCAAAAGTGCTAGATGTTGGCTCAATGCATATAGCGAGCAGACTGTTTATTATCCGTCCATGGAGGCCCTTTTTGGAAGAGGACATTGACACACTAAATACTGTCCCTATCTGGGTGTGTTTGAAAGGAATACCATTGATGTTTTGGAATCCTAAGGGAATCGAAACCATAGCAAGTGCTATTGGTACACCTATCATGTTGGATAAAGCGACCGAAGACAAGATGCGAATGAACTATGCTAAGGTCTGCGTGGAGATGAATGTGAACAGTCAGTTCCCTTCCCAAATTCCAGTTGTGGTGGATGGTGCTAGGTCATTTACAATTGGTGTTGAGTACACTTGAAAGCCGATCAGATGCAAGCACTGTAATGTCTTTGGTCATAGCACTACTGGGTGCACTAAAACTCTTAATAAACCTACTGTTAAGGTATACAAAGCAGTGAACAAAGTTGCAAGCAATACACCACCTCAAGTAGAGATAGAGGAAGGTTGGGAAGTACCTAAAAAGCAACATCTTATAAGGAGTAGGAAGACTGGAAACCCCTAGTCAGTGCCGAATCTAGTTGCTAGGGATGATGCTAAATCAAATGCTGGCCAGGCAGACTATGATCTACACATTGTGGAAAGGTCGCCAAGCGCAGCAGAAATTGATGCAGGGCAAATGAGTAATCCAAGTGTTGTTACCTTGAGGGAACCCGACAACAATTGTCCACCTGTTCTAGTTATAGAGGTGCAGGATAGTGGTGCTCCAGATAGCACCATTAAGCATAAAGCATTGATGCAGAGGAAAGGGTCAGATGGAACTCAAAGTTCAGGGCAACAATCCCACCAGGGTGATTCACTTCAAGGTGCTCCGGTGACACAGGATGCAGGGTGCTCTATTTCAGAATGTAGGACGCATAATTATTCAACGAATTCACGGCCTGTTTCAGCCAACGTCACACTGGATGTTTCAGCCAATGCTGAAGTAGCAGCAGAGCCGGGTCTGTCTACCCCCATATCTAACTCAGAGGAAACCCAGTGCAAGTTGTGGAAGTGCTTCAGCAGTCACTGGTATGGGCGGACAGGGGGAAGATCCAACAGCGTTCATGGATTGGCTAACACCCCAAGACATTAATGCTTTGAATTCACAAATTGCAAGAATAGGCAGTGATGCTTTGGTCACTGAAATTAAAAGCTTACTTGAAGCGGAAGCAGCAAAGGTGGGGCAAACCACTATTGAAGAAGAGCATGAGGTCACCACAATACAACCTCCCACTGAATATGTTCCTCGAAGGTCTTCTCGAAGCAATAAGACAAATCCTAAATTCAGGTAACTGATGATGATAATACAAGTAGAATGCAAATGCTTATTAGAACCTTGTAGGGATGCTAGATTAGTGCTAACATTCAGTGGTTTCTATATCATGATTCATTGTGTTTCGTTTCTTTACGATGACTTCTCATACATCCTGGGGCCCACATTAGATTTAAATCAGGTCATGAGAGTGATTAAAGGATTGATTGGTGATTATGAGGAAGAAAAGTTATGGCAGGTCTATCATGCAACCACTTTAGTAGCAGAACACTTTGCAAGGTTATTCCCCAACTTGGAGACGGTGATTCTAGAACTCATTAGGTTCTTTGTTAAAGATTTGAAGCAAGGTTATTGTTCTGTAGATGATGTAATGAGTGAGCGTATAAGCGATTATAAACTATATTATCATCATCGTTTTTCATTAATATAAGGTTCGGGGATCCTAAATAACCCCAGCTCACTTTCCAAAAAAAAAAAAAGTTTTATGAGTTTCCTATGCTAAAATTGGTGGATGTGATGATTTTGCATATTTCAGTTTGCAATTTTCCGAGTGATAATTTGGTCACACTCAAGTAATAATGACACTGACCAAATTGGTGTTTGTACATATTTGAGGTGTCCTAGAAACTAAGGTACTCCATGCTATAGTATAAAACTAAGGTTCTTACAAAGGGCTCCATGGGAATGCCTATTAGGGGTGGGCATCCCATCCCACGATCCCGTTCCCGTCCCAATTTTTTCGGGTCTTAATGGGATTGAATAATTTCATCCCAATCCCGTCCCGTCCCGATCTAGAATGGGATGGGATGGGATGAAGATTTTCAATCCCGTCCTGTCCCGAGCTAATTTTTTAATATTTATTATTAATATTTTTATTTATTTATTTATTTATTTATTTATTTATTTATTTTAGGATTGCAATATTAGTGTAATTGAAGAAAAATGAATCTAGTTTGTAATTGATATTAGTCTATATCTGCAACTACTTGATATTGGTTTATTTCTAGAATTCTAAATGAATTATTTAATTGCAAACTCTTTAAAACTCAAAATGGATTGCTAACTACATTGGAGATTTTATTTCGTGTCAAGACAATGAATTTAATGACTGTTTTTTTTTAAAGCAATAATGAAACATTCTTCTTAGCACCCCAGATCTACTCATCCTTTTGTTCACTATTCGAAACAGTAGAACAAGTCCGCCATTGCCATTATACTATTAACATCTTAGTCATTCAAAACTCTGCAAAAATCTTAATTACAGGGTGAATTTCAGCTATCATTTATGGTAGTTTATTATGATGTTGCATACTCAATCCAAGGCTATCATTTATGTGTAGTTCAACGAATTGCCTTTGCCTATTTTCAACTAAGCAAATTGGGTCTTGGGTAAGCAGTAATTTGTCAAAAAATGAGAGCACGCTGATCCCGTCCCATCCCGATCCCGTATGAACGGGATGGGATAGGGATGGGTCTATCTTGTCCCATCCCGTCCCGTGCCCACCCCTAATGCCTATATCTATTCCAAAGGCACCCAATTTTATTTCATTTTTTATAGTAGGTGTTTTATTTATTTATTTAAGGATCGTATGAGAAAAGCAGAGTATTTTCTCTGAAATGTTTTTTCTCATGATCCTAAATGCTATTGCAGAACAAATTAATGAAATGATAGTTGTTGACTTCAATCTTGTTGTACTGGTTTAATAAAAAAGAACAATGTTGGTAGACATACGATGGTTGGACGACCGCCAAGGGTAGGACCCAACCCCTAGAAAGACAAAACTCCGATGGTTGGACGATCGCCAAGGGTAGACATACATTCAAGTCGAAGACTCAACCCCGTTTAGAGGGGAGTCCAGGGCCTATCTCAGGAAAAGCAGGGAATGTAACCAGTATAGAGGCTGCCAATGTGGCAGAGCATAACATAAATGATGACCAGAGTGATGCCATAACGCAGAGTCCACAACCATTGATTTTTATCAACCCAATGCTCGAGCGTAGTGCTAATGTGGAGGCAAGTGAACACACACCGACTCAGGACAAAGAGAACACTACAACAGATGAGCAGAGTAGTAACGAGGAATATGAGCAAGATCCTTCTAGTGAAGAGGTTGCAAGCGATTTGTTTTCAAAATCTTGCACTAAAGATTTTAATCTCTGCCCTCGAAGATCCTCTAGGGCTAAAAAAGCAAACAAAAAGTACAAAGGTTGAATCCTTTCCTCCTTAACAAAGGAGATAGGGATAAAAAAAAAACAAGAGGTTTCTTCTTTGGCCGATGCTAGTTGAAGATTTTTATAGACCTAGTAACCATGTTCACTCTCACTAGACTTCTCTTTCTTGTGAGAGTTTGTTTCTGTTTTTATTGTTGTTTTTGCTTTTGTTTCATTTATATAAAGGTTTTGGGGTCCTTAAAACCCAGCTCGCTTTCCAAAAAAAATGAACAATGCTATCTATCATTAACTGGATTAGCATGCCATGGGTCAGATCGTGGTAACCATTCTCCCAATCATCAGTTCTTTACACTTGACAGGATTTTGTTGAACTTAGTAGGAAAGAGATTAGGTTGGGCTTAGTATCTTTAACTGGATTAACAAGCACTAAAAGTTGTTTTTAATATCTGAGACAAGCAAGATAGTTGGAGAGCAAGCGCAGTATCCATTTCACTTGGTTGTGTTGTGTTCCAAAAGCAGCTTCATCAACTCTAAAAGTTAATCTCTATCGAGCCGAATTAGCTGTTGGAGACATTGTGCAATACTGAACGGGAAGATGCTTTCCAATTTGGGGCAATGCCAGATTCTTAAAGACTTGAGATTTTGAAAACAAGGACTAGTACTGTTAGTTCCGAGAGGAGGCAAATTAACAAACTTGAGGCGACCATGGACCATTTTCTTCATGTTCACCAACGCAATTATCTCCAATCTTTTCAAATCCTGGAAAGAATATTGTAAACAATTTCTTGATTCTTCTTCAAAGCTCATCAGATATTCAACTGAATCAGACTCTCGGACTTCAAGGAACTCCAGGTTCTTGAAACCTCCAACTTGTAAATCTACTAGATCTGCAACATCTTTGAAACCATGGCATTCTTGTAATAATAAATGGTGTGTCAGATTGCACAGTGACTTGTAAATCAAATTGCTTGTTGGGTTAACTTTTCTCAAGTAGAGGCGATTCTTAGTTTCATCTGCATCCCAGAACTCAATCCAGTTTATGAACACACAGAAATGTTTCAGATTTTTCCATGGAAAGGAAAAGGAGGCGCTTTCTAACACCTCATGTCTTAGACAAATTTCCAAACTAGACAAATTAACTAACGATGCCACCCCTTTGTCCCAACCATCAAACCAATTTGTCCTTGCATAAAGTTCTTCTAAATTTGTCAGCTTCGACATAACACCAGGTGCTACTGCCGAAAACACTGCCTGGGTCAAATTTAAGCATTTTAGATTGCTCAAATTACCTATTTCTTCGGGCAACTCACCAATCCCTGAATATTGCAGATCGAGTATTTTTAGATTCTTCATTCGTCCAATCATCGATATATTTGACGAGAGATCGCATCCAACTAGGAAAAGAGCCTGGAGGTTTGTGAGGTATTCAAGTGATTTTGGCACCGACCAAAGCTCACGCATATAATCATTTCTCATCTCAAGGATAACAAGTGTTGTCATCCTTTCAAACAAGATCTCTTCAGCTATTTGCCAGCTTATTTGCCCGCTCTCTTCATCTATTTGCCAACTCTCACTACAGCTTCTGATCATTAGAGTACGCAAGTTTGGGCAATCCAACGGAGCAGAGAGCTTAAGATTCTCAATATTCATGAAAGAAACCCGCTTATAATTTTGTATCTGAAACGAATCTGTCGAACGTTTGCCTACATTGACAGAAAACCCGTTTTCCTTGTCAGATGCAATCCATATGGCGACATCACGTACAACGTCATGCATTTTCACATGCCCTTGTGCATCTCCTTCCAACAACAAGCCACGGTTCTTAAGCGTTGTTATGTAAACAAGCAACTTGTTTGTTGCATCCTCCAGAGTCCCATTCACCTTCAAGAAATCTTCACCAACTCCGTAATTTCTCAGCTCAGTAAAACTAATATTATAGTCTTCAGGGAAATGACAACAAAATAAAAAGCAGAGCTTGATTCTATCTCCTTCTAGACGATCATAGCTGTATTTCAGAGAATTGATTACTGGTTGCATGATTTCCTGCAGATCACTTGGATTTGGATTTTCCAATGCCCTGAGTGCATTTTTCCATTCGAACTCCTCTCCGCTTTTTAGTGATGATCCAATTGTAGAAATTGCTAAAGGTGAGCCTTTACATAGCCTTTACATCTTGCTACAATATCCTCGGCAATGGGGCGCAAAATAGGATGTTCAACATAATCACCTGCCTTTTCTTTGAAGAGAATCATCGACTCCGCCTGAGAGAGAAGTCCGATTTCAATCTGATAAATCGGTTCAATTCCCTTCCCAGTCAAAACTTTTCGGTCTCTGGTGGTGATAATGAGTTTGCAACCCACATCTAGATTCCCACAAGGAATACCAATCCGTGCCAAATCTAGTACATCCCACACATCATCTAATATAATAAGCACGGGCTCTTCAGCCTTCAACCTTTGGTGCAGTCTGTCTGCTTTGATGTGTTCGGAACTTCCATCTTCAAGTTTCAGATCTAGCCTCTCAGCTATCTTGTTTTGAATAATTTTTGTATCCGGTTCCTTTGATACAACCAACATGATGACTGTTTTGAAGACGTCGGTTCCTTGCAGAAGGTTGTTAACAGTTTCCACCAAGGTCGTTTTACCAATTCCTCCCATTCCATACACGCCAATCGATTTAATTTTTTCATCACGCAATAAGTCCATGACCTGCTTTGTGATCTCATCCCTGGATTTTAAATTATGAACACAATCTTGCCGCACAGGTACAACGCTTGGTGGAGGTGGATTGTGGGCAACACTGCTAAAATTTCCTGTTTCTCGGAGAACATTAATGTTATCAAGCATGTTGACTATCTGTTCACTTATCCGGAGACGTGAGCTAAGGTCTGGACACAGTCCTATGAAACATCTCTTGTTAGCTCTAGCTTCTTCATTAAGACTTGTGAAATCGGACTGAATGCTCTCTACGTTTTTCAGCCATGTTTGGACTTCTTCATTAGCTAGTTTCAGATCCCTTTTGGCTTCTTCGAGCTGTGTCTCAATATCAGTTTTCTTATCTTGCAAAACCTTGATTTGGTTCCTGAGCTTGGTGAAGTTGTCATTGTAATGGTAAATATGTAGAAACTGAAGCTTCAATTTTCCAAACAACCACTTCCCTGCTTCATTGATTAGTGTAGCCAAGATGTCCATTGCTGTGGAGATGAGAAAGCTTCAAGATTGAAGGAGTTGCTATGCTCTGAAAGGAAGAGAAAAAGGCCAAGGCCTATTAGGATATATCCTACCGAGTGAGAATAAAAATGAACCATGTTGCAAACAAACGAAATATTGTCTAGCATAAAAAAGATGTATAACTCTACACTACATGAGCAATATTATACTGCAAGCTACAGAATATCAAGCTCTACAAAATTAAAGAAGTATAACCATTATATATCATAAGCTAAAAGTAAAGCTCAATCACGCAGTCGTCAAAATTTCAAACTTTTATACAAGCATTAAAGAAACTATAACCATTATATATCATAAAAATTTATTATAAAATGACTAACTTAACAGTTTTATAAACAAGAAGTATATATCAAAATAATACTAAGGTGGTCTTTTTTTTAAAGCTTATAAGCTAACTTCTAATGGAGTTAAAAGTTTTAAACGAGCTTCTGAATGAACAATTGTTTTACTTCTAAATCAGCTGCTGATTAGAATCTGTAAACCTAAAAGGTATATGTTTTTAGGTGCTGATTTGAATTTTTTATTTTTAAAATTTTTGTCAATCACCACAATTCCCACGTTCGCCACAAACCACCAACATTAATCCCCTTCTCCACATGTTTTCTATCCTCTAAATACCATTGAAATCTATTTTAACCATTACCAGAAACCACACTATATCATTTTCCGTCCCTAATACAATCTTTAATAGTGAGGAAGAGAAAGTGAAAAAGGAATAGGAGGGGGTGGTGGCGTCACTGCTCGCATAGGAGGTGGAGAAAAAAAAAGGATGGTTGATAGAGAATAGGGGTAGCAGCAATCATTACAAATTTATTGTGAGATTACTATTTGAATGAATTTTCATTAAACAATCATCGCTAAGTGATCAACACCCCTAATGGTGCTTACTCCAATCAGAACTTCAACTTTTGATTAGAACAAAAAGCATGTGTCATCTTAATATATATCATAAACATTAGTTTTCCACATACACTATGGAGATTAGAGTATTTAACCCTACATATTCACTCACAAACTTTGTTAGTTGCTTATATTATTAGTAAACCCAACCATTATTGATTGTAATTTTCTAGTATAAACTAATTCAAATCTGATTTTGAAGGGCTTTATGTGTGAATCTTATAAACCCACCATATAGTATAAACACATGGTTGGGTAATCATTTCTTCTTTGTACATCTAATTAAAATCACAAAATTATATAATTAATGTGTTTATCAAACATAAAGGAGCTGACAAAATCAATATGTATTGAGAATAATGAAATTAAGAAAATGTAAGCGAGTACATGAATTTGAATATTATTTGTAACTATTATATAATATTTTGAAAATTGCATTTTAAAAGTAAAAAAAAATCCTATATACAAAATTTTGCAATAAAAAATTAGGAATCTTTCATATAAAGTCTTCAATCAACAATGTGAGTAATCTAGTTTTGATTTAGAGTTAACAAAATGTGTTTCACTGTTACAACAAGTAATCGATCAAGGTACAATATAATATAATTTTATAATCGATATAACAAATCAGAATGGTGTTTAAGGTTGGAGATAAAAGACTGCTGAGATTTACCCAAACATAAGAATCTAACGGATCACAAATTGGGAGGTTGGAGAAAGAATTTTTTTTTAACTTTTATGCCCCCAACCAACTCTAGCCATCACATCTGAAGGCTGAGATTGAATTTGAGTGTAGAAGGCACGGGAATACCTAGTATATCTATCTATATTAAAATTCAGAATGGTGTTTGGGGTTCGAGATAAAATAAGGTTGAGATGTACCTAAACATTAAGATCTAACATTTCTAGACAATTTCTCATATTTCAATATCTCTTACACTCTTTCAACTTCTCATAATTCAATTTGTCTTAACATTCACTTACACTCTTTCATCTCTCACGCTTTCAATTTCTCATCTTTCAAGTATAATTTTTTTTTCTAAATCTATTTTGATTTGTACACATAAATTTACAGTTAGGTGGTGTTTATGAGTATTTGACATTGTGTGCAATTTCAAATTTGTTTGACAACTATGAAATACATTCTATATTGTAAAATGAGTGCCTTTGTATTGTAACTTTTATGTTTTCCAATTGATTTCTTGAGCAAATTGAGTGTGTTCATGGTGACGTATGCAGAGACGGGTTGCCATGTCATGAGGTTTACACTAATCTGTATTTTGCAAGAGTGCCAATGGCATGGGTAAACTCAAAGTGGTGTTTTACTGAATAAAAGGGAATTAATCATGCTTGAGGCTTACCCATCAAAAGAGCTTCAACCGTTGGATTCTGACAGTAAGCATATGTAACATGTTTCATATCTATATCTATATTACAAATCAGAATGGTGTTTCACTTTTATGAGATAAAAGAGGGATAAAATTGAGAGTTGGGAAGATCTTGAGGGCTGAGATTTGTTATATATAATGGCATGTGTTGTAATTATAAAATATGTAGAAGGGCAAATAAAATGAATAAATGGTGTAAAAAGTTGGTGGAATGTACATATGGCAAAGAGAGAATTTTTTTTCTCAAAATTAAAATTGTCTATATTTCAAATCAGAATGGTGTTTCACTATTCATGAGATAAAAAAAGGATAGGATTGAGAGTTGGGAAGATCTTGAGGGCTAAGATCTGTTCTCTATAATGATGTGTTGTAATTATAAAATATGTAGAATGACAAATAAATGAATAAATGTTGTAAAAGTTGGTGGAATGTACGTGTGGCAGAGAGAGAAAATTATATTTTTTTTTCAAAATTAAAATTGTCATAACTATCTCATTCATTTAATGTCTCATGCATTTCACTATGTAGTTTTCAATATTAATCAAAGTATGAGACGATCATCTAAAAGATGACTGAGATTCGTCTGATCTAATGGTTGAAACTTAAAGTTAACATTTATTTCTTACCTTCAATAAATCCCCAATAAGAATGCATGGGGTTCGATTCTCATACGCAACAGTTTGACATTTATTCATCTTGATATTTAAAGTAGAATAGACTTTATTTATCATGTTAAATTTCATCGTGCCAATGACACGGGGAATACCCTAGTTTATATTACAAATCAGACTGGTGTTTGAGGTTTGAGATAAAAGATGACTGAGATTTATCCAATTATAAGAATCTAATGGAGCACATAGAACTTAAAGTTAAACATAATTCATGGTCAAGATAAGAGCGCATGGGTTTGATTCTCATACCTAACATTTTGAACATAAAATATGTATGTCTTCAACACTAAATTTTCTTTCCAATTTTTCCTCCAAACTCTATTTTATTTCTAAGAAAAATTAAAAGGTGGGTAAAAAGTGACAATAGGTGGTTATGTCATTCAAATGAAAAACACTATTAGACATTTTTACTATTGTACCCTATCAAAGTTCAGCTATTTACAATCAAAACTAGCCTCTGTAAACATTCATTAATTATACGTTAGCTCATAATATAATTTATTTGAAGCCCTCTAATTATTTATAAATTAAATGAATAAAAAATTCTTATATCTAACTTTTGGATTTTCGATTTTTCCCTCCACATTTCATACTTTTTACAATCAAAACCGGTTTCTCTCAAACATTGATTAATTATATCTAAGGAATGTGATTTCTCGAGTAATGTCAAAATTTCACCGAATATTTCTCTTTTTTTAGTTACCGAAATTTCTTCTGAAACCAAAATTTTTTTTTTCATTAGGTCAATTTCAATGTCCATACATTTTAACCCATTATAATTTTATTTTATATAAGTGATTCTTATGTAATATGTAGTTTGTATGGCATTATGAGTCTCATGTTACTCTTTATGTAACGTGTAAGAGTTTAAAATGCTTAACTTATATTGATAACTTCAAAATTACAATCGAAATTTTGGTGTTTTTTCTATACACAACGAAATATTTCTTAAAATCAACTTACCAAATTTACCTCGAAGAACGTAATCACAATCCTTGATTATATCTATGCTCTTAACATAATTTTTTTGAAGTTCCTCATTTATTTATAAACTATACATAGGCCCTTAAAATAATATATAATTATTTTGTTGTAATAAACTTTGCCAGTTCCAATGGTTGGTCCCAAGCCCAGATAAAATAGGAGGGTCGATGTTAGGCCCGTGACAGGCAACCGTAAAATCCGTCGCATCCCTCTGGAAGAGGGTTGGTGTTAGGCCCGTAACAACCAACATAAAAATTCGTCACATCCCATTTGCATCGATTTTAGTTCAAAAAGATTAATGTTGGATGACCACATTACTTGGAGAACCAAAATACGTGTACCCGACCTCAAGAGTCTCAGGAATGAGCTTTGATGATGATGATTGAATTGTTGTAATAAAATAAAAAGTATTAAATATTCATGCATGTAGAGCACGTCGACACCCTAGTATATATCTTAGGTGACATATTTCCTATGACATTGAGTCAAACTATATAATAACCTGAGAAACTTGTGCTAAAGCACAATTACAATCATTTTAGTTTATAGATATTTATATGTTTTTACTATTGGGACCCCAAAGTAACTACCCTCAAGTTACAGCTACCCTCAAGTTACAAATCACACCCTCAAGTTGCAACTAACCTTGTGCTTCAAAATTTTATTTACAAATTGTATTCCGTTATATATTAGCTTCTCAAATTCCCAAAGCACCATTTTAATTCAAAAAATTACCATTGGCTATTTAGCTAAGCAATATAAACAAACTATTTTCCCCCTCCTTCTACTATTTATTATTATTATTATCATTTTTTTTAATATCTCACCCACTCATTTTCTTTTACACTATCGTGATTTTATACTTCAGTGTAGAACTATTGATAGATAATATTTAAAGCCAATGAAATTAGTTCTTAATAAGTGTGAAATAATTTATTCCAAGTCTTCACACAAAGTGGAGGCATCGTGGATGTTAGGTGACAACAATGATGCAGGCATGGTTTGGTTATCTCTATGAGGACGGTGATGTAGCCTTTAGGCATTGTTTGAATTAGACTTTAGGATAGATTAAATAAATATAAAGGGCCAACCATCCAATTTAATAAAAAACTTTACCAAAGTTTTAAATTAGAATGAGAGAAAAAAGTGGAAGAGAATAACATTCTTCGAGTAAAATAACTACAGTACCTGAATTTCAATTTTCTAAAACATAGGACATTGTATAAAACAATTTAACATTTTTGTCTTTAGTCTAATCAACTGGCATTTCAGCTAATAAAGAACTATGTTGTAAATGATTGTCTTTTGGTTTAAGTAATGAGAAACATTTATTTTATAAAAAATAATCTAAGTTAAGATTTAAGACATTATATTATGCAAAACAAGGTAAAGTGGATAATAAAAACCAATCACTAGGTAAGATTTGTGGCAATCAATTTCACAAGTCTAGGATTCGAAGACTACTAAAGCGCTTTTAAAAAAATATTAAAAACAAAGAAGCAAATGATTTGGACTCTTAGTTCATAGTATTTTTTTTTTAAATTGAGTTTAGAACTCTAAAACCTTTTTTTTATAATGAATATGAAAGATTCAAGCCAAGAAGACAGTGATGCCTTGTGCACAGTTTTCTCACAACCGTCCTGAAGTAATTGAATGTGGGATTCATAATTTTTTCTTTGATTATTTTTAATTTTAGGAAAAAAAGAAAATTTGACTACTGAAAATTTGATATTGATTCTATTGGCATTGGCTATGGATAGTCAAATAATTAAAATAACTCTAGTCGAAGTTAACATATCTTCTTTTAATTATAATTTAACATTTATCAGTTTGCATGTATATAATACCTATATGAATTATATTTGTCCAACTTACTTGCCCTGTTTTAGCCATTTTCGTTCTTCTACATTGCTAGTCTTACGTGCATGTAATTAGTTACTGAATTCAGACATAGTTTGGTAACCCCTGTGATGACATTGATGTAACCTTCGGCACATATTAAAATAAATAAGAAAGATCAACAACAAAGTTTTAAAATAAAATTATATATATATACTACTATGCATGTCATATTCAAAGTATGTCAAGTTGAGATAAATAGAGAGAATGTGTGTGAGTATATCAAGAAAGATATTGAAGTTTTGCTCCATTGTTAAATATAGCTCTAAATAAAGAAAGAGATGCAAGAGAAGTAAATCAAATGAATGTTATAAGGATTTTGGGTACCTGAGATTGAAGGGGCAACAATATTATACTTGGTTCCAAAGCGTTGAGATGATGAAAGACCACCACTAAAGGATCCCTTCAAATAGATATATAATAATTAAGAGAGCATATATGAAATTAATATCTTCATCAAACATAAAGGAGCTGACAAAACCAATATGTATTAAAAATAATGAAATTAAAAAAGGTTTAAAGTGCTATATATCATATTCTGAAAATTGCATTTAAAAAATAAATAAATAAAAAACCTACATCCAAAAATTTGTAATTTGAAATTAGGAATCCTTCATATAAATCCTTGTACCTAGTTTCCTTCTTATCTTCAATACATATCTTTATGTTTGGCAAAAAAAAAAAGTAATCTCGTTTTGATTTAGGTTTAACAAAATGTGGTTGGTACACCACACAATTTTTAAAAGCTAGATCTAAAACCAAAATTAGGGATATTGAGCAAAATAGTTGGATACCCGTAGCAACTCCCTTATTTATTAAAGTTAAGGTCCCCTCTTTTGGAGGACATTGAGTTTAACTATATAATTACCATAGACACTTATGCTAAAGCACACTGTCATTTTTAGTTTATAAAGATTTATATGGATTTTTACTATCAAGACCCCAAAGTGAGATAAACTTACAATTCACACCCTCAAATTAAAGCAACTACCCTCGTACATCAAAGTTTTATTTACAAAATGTACTTCGTTATTTAATTCAAAAGTTTACATTTCGTATTTACCTAAGCAATTTAAACAAAATTGTTTGCCCCCTTTCCTTCTATTATTTAATCTTTTTTTTATATAGTAGCTCAAACCACTCATTTTTTCTACACTATTGTGATTTCATATTTCAGTCTTGAAAGACAATATTTAAAGCCAATGAAATTAGTTCCTGATAAGTGTGGAATAATTACTTAGTGCAAAATATTTAATTTCAATTCTTCACGCGAGGTGGAGGTGATGTGGATGCTACATGACAACAATGATGTAACCTTCAAGCGTGGCTTGGCTACCTCTATGGGGACAGTGATGTAGCTTTTGAGCTTTGTCTGAATTAGCCTTCGGGGATAGATTAAATAAACAAATATCTGATTTAATAAAAAATTACTAAAATTTTAATTTTTAAATAAAAATGAGAGAAAAAAAAAGTGGAAGAGAATAAATATCTTCGAATAAAATGACTAAGTGCTTGAATTCTAGTTTTCTCAAAGATAGGACATTGTATGGAACAATTTTTCTTTTTTGTCTTTAGTCTAATCAACTGGCATGTCAACTAATAAAGAACTATGTCGTAAATAATTGTTTTTCGATTTAAGTAATGAGAAAATTTTATTTTATCAAAACAAACTAAGTTAAAACTTAAGACATTATATTATGCAAAACAAGGTAAAGTTGATAGTAAATAACAATCACTAGGTAAGATTTGTGGCAATTAGGTATACAAGTCTAGAACTCGAAGACTACTAAAGCGCTTTAAAAAAATAAAAAATAGTAAAAAAAAGAATTTGGCTAATTTGGCCTATATTCGCCTTAAAATCAGAATGTTTCATACTTCAAAATAATTGGCCCTATTAGTTGATGAATGAGATCATTTATGTAGGTTTTCAAGATTTACACCCTAAAGAAACTAATTCCAAATTAATCCCTAAAAAACGGTTTTAACACGTTTTTTTTTTCTTAGGGTGTAAACAATTTAGACTCTTAGTTCATAGTAATTTATGAATATGCAAGGTTCAAGCCAAGAAGAGAGTGATACGATATGCACAATTTCTAACAACCGTCCCAAAGTAATTGAATGTTGGGGTTCAGAGTTTTTTCTTTGATTTATTTTACTTTTAGTTAAAAGAAACTTTGACTACTAAAAATTTTGATATTGATTCTATTGGCATTGCCTTTGGATTGTCAAATAATTAAAATAACTCTAATCGATGTTAACATATCTTCTTTTAATTATAATATAACATTTACGGTTTGCATGCATATATGAATTATGTCTGTCCAACTTATTTGCCCCTTTTAACCATTTTCGTTCTTCAACACTACTAATGTTACGTGCATGTAATTAGTTACTAGATTCAGACATGGTTTGATTACCCCTATGGGGACAATGATGTAACCTTCAAGTACTCTATTGGGTATGGATTTGGTCCTCTGACTATGATTTATTTTGATGGACCATGATTGGGCTTTTACGACTAGATATGTCCTTTTTGGGCTTCGTAAGTTGACCTGATCTTGAAATATCTGATCCTCGTGATGGATGATCTTTGCCACATGTATGATTGTGATATCAGTCTTATTTGATGTATCATCAATTATTATTATTGTTGTTGTTGTTGTTATATTGGAACAGTATAATGAGAGTTCCCCAAATGAACATAAAATTTGTATGCCTTCAACACTAAATTTCCTTTCCAATTTTCCCTCCCAACATAGGTGTTTATATCATTCAAATGAAAAATACTATTACACGTTTTTACTATTGCACCCCTTTCAAAGTTCAACAATTTATAATCAAAACCAGCCCCTGTAAACATTCATTAATTATACGTAAGCACCTATCTATAAAATAAAAAAAATTAAAAAACACTTACATCTAACTTTTGGATTTTCTATTTTGCCCTCCACATTTCATACTTTTACAATCAAACCTAGTTTCTCTAAAACATTGATTAATTATATCCAAGGAATGTGATTTCTCGAAAAATGTCGAAATTTCACTGAATATTTCTCTTTTTTTATGTCTGTACATTTTAACCCATTATAATTTTTGTTTAGTATTAAAATTTTGTTATATAACTGATTCTTATGTAATATGTAGTTTGTATGACATTACGAGTCTCATGTTACTCTTTATGTAACATGTAAGAGTTTAAAATGCTTAACTTATATTGATAACTTCAAAATTACAATCGAAATTTTTGTTTTTTTTCTATACACAACGAAATATTTCTTAAAATCAACTTATCGACATACCTCAAAAAACGTAATCACAATCCTTGATTATATCTATGCCCCTAACATAGTTTTTTTTAAGTTCCTCATTTGTTTATAAACTATACATAAGCTCTTAAAATAATATATAATTATTTTGTTTAGAAATTCAATAATATTTTATTATTATTATTGAATTGTATTAATAAACTCCGCCCGTTCTGCTAGTTGGCCCCAAACCCGGATAAAGGAGGAGGGTCGATGCTAGGCTCGTGACAGGCAACCGTAAAATCCTTCGCATCCCTCTGGAAGAGGGTTGGTGTTAGGCCCGTAACAACCAACCATAAAAATCTATCACATCCCATGTGCATGGATTTTAGTTCAAATAGATTAATGTTGGATGACCACATTGCTTGGAGAACAAAAACACGTGTAGCTGACCCCAAGAGTCTTATGAGTGGGTTTTGATGATGATGATGATTGAATTGTTGTAACAAAATAAAAAGTACTGAATATTCGCACATGTAGAGCACATCGACGCCCTAGTATATATATTATGTAACATGTTTCCTATGACATTGAGTCTAACTATATATTAACCTAAGAAACTTGTGCTAAAGCATAATTACAGTCATTTTAGTTTATAGATATTTAAATGTTTTTACTATTGGAACCCCAAGATTAGCTTACAAATCACACCCTCAAGTTAGCAACTACCCTCGTACTTCAAAATTTTATTTACAAATTGTATTCCATTATATATTAGTTTCTCAAATTCCCAAATCACCATTTTAATTCAAAAAATTACCATTGGTTTTTTAGCTAAGCAATTTAAACAAACTATTTGGCCCCTCCTTCTACTAATTTTTTTTTTTAATATCTCACCCACTCAATTTATTCTACACTATCATGATTTTATACTTCAGTGTAGAACTATTGATAGATAATATTTAAAGCCAATGAAATTAGTTCTTGATAAGTGTGAAATATTATATTCCATGTCTTCACGCAAAGTGGATGCTAGGTGACAATAATGATGCAGACATGGTTTGGTTATCTCTATGAGGACGGTGATGTAGCCTTTATACATTGTTTGAATTAGATTTTAGGATAGATTAAATAAATATAAATGGTCAACCATCCAATTTAATAAAAAATTTACTAAAGTTTTAAATTAGAACGAGAGAAAAAAGTGGAAGATAATAACTTTATTTGAGTAAAATGACTAAGGAGTGGTCAAGTGGTTAAGGAGTTGTGGACTTGTTCCATAGGTCCTTGCTTCAAGACCCACTGGAGGCATCTTTATTTCGGGGTGATATTTCGACCAGTAGGTCGCATCTCGGGAGTAGGTTACGGACCCTATGCTGAAAAAACCGGCTTGCCTTTCAAAAAAAAAAAAAAAAAAAAAAATGACTAAAGTACCTGAATTCCAGTTTTCTCAAACATAGGACATTGTATGAAACAATTTTACCTTTTTTTTTTTTTTGTCTTTAGTCTAATCAACTAGCACTTCAGCTAATAAAGAACTATGTTGTAAATGATTGTCTTTTGGTTTAATTAATGAGAAACATTTATTTTATAGAAAAAAAAAATTAAAGTTAAGATTTAAGACATTATATTATGCAAAACAAGGTAAAGTGGATAATAAAAACCAATCATTAGGTAAGATTTGTGGCAATTAATATCACAAGTCTAAGATTCAAAGACTACTAAAGTGCTTTTAAAAAAAATATTAAAAACAAATAAGTAAACATAATAAAAATAATTTGGCTGATTAAGCCATATTCACCTTAAAAATTAGAATGTTTCATGCGTCAAAATGGTTGGTCCTATTAGTTCGTGATCTGAGATCAACTACTCTCTGGTGTAGGGTTTTCAAGATTTACACCCTAAAGAAATTAATTCCATACCTAAAAAACTATTACAATTTTTTTTCTTAGGGTGCAAACGATTCGGACTCTTAGTTCATAGTACATTTAAAAAAAAATGAGTTTAGAACTCTAAAACCTTTTTATATATAATGAATATGCAAGATTTAAGACAAGCAGACAGTGATGCCTTATGCACAATTTTCTCACAACCGTCCTGAAGTAATTGAATGTGGGATTCATAATTTTTTCTTTGATTTACTTTTAATTTTAGGAAAAAAAAGAAAATTTGACTACTGAAAATTTGATATTGATTATATTGCCATTGGCTTTGGATTGTCAAATAATTAAAATAACTCTAGTCGAATTTATCATATCTTCTTTTAATTATAATTTCACATTTATCAGTTTGCATGCATATAATACCTATATGAATTATATTTGTCCAACTTACTTGCCCTGTTTTAGCCATTTCCGTTCTTCTACATTGCTAGTCTTACGTGCATGTAATTAGTTACTGGATTCAGACATAGTTTGGTTACCCCTGTGATGACATTGATGTACCCTTCGGCGCAGATTAAAATAAATAAAAAAAGATCAACAACAAACTTTTAAAATAAAATATACTACTACTACTACTACAACTACTCTGCATGTCATATTCAGAGTATATCAAGTAGAGATAAATAGAGAGAATGTGTGTGAGCATATCAAGTAAGATATTGAAGTCTTGCTCCATTGTTAAATATAGAACTAAATAAAGAAAGAGATGCAAGAGAAGTAAATCAAATGGATGAATGCTATAAGGATTTTGGATACCTGAGATTGAAGGGGCAACAATATTATACTTGGTTCCAGAGCGTTGAGATGATGAAAGACCACCACTAAAGGATCCCTTCAAATAAATATATAATAATTAAAAGAGCATATATGAAATTAATGTCTTCATCAAACATAAAGGAGCTGACAAAATATTGAAGTCTTGCACCATTGTTAAATACAACTTTAATTAAAGAAAGAGATGCCAAAGAAGTAAATCAAATCAATTGAATGAATGTTATAAAGATTTTGGGTACCTGAAATTGAAATTGAAGGAGCAACAATAAGTATACTTGGTTATAGAAAGTTGAGATGATGAAAGACCACCACTAAAGGATCCCGTTAAATAGATATGTAATAACTAAGAAAGCATCAAAACATTTGAGATTGGAAGGAAAGAATGGAAGAAGGAATTCATTGTATAAAAGAAAAAGTGATTTCATTATATATAGTAGCTCAAACCACTCATTTTTTTCTACACTATTGTGATTTCATACTTCAGTCTTGAAAGACAATATTTAAAGCCAATGAAATTAGTTCTTGATAAGTGCGGGATAATTACTAGGTGCAAAATATTTAATTTCAACTCTTCACGCGAGGTGGAGGCGATGTGGATGCTACATGACAACAATGATGTAACCTTCAAGCATGGCTTGGCTACCTCTATGGGGATGGTGATGTAGCTTTTGAGCTTTGTCTGAATTAGCCTTCAGGGATAGATTAAATAAGCGACGATCTGATTTAATAAAAATTTACTAAATTTTTTAATTTTTAAATAAAAATGAAAAAAAAAGTGGAAGAGAATAAATATCTTCTAATAAAATGACTAAATGCTTGAATTCTAGTTTTCTCAAAGATAGGACATTGTATGGAACAATTTTTCTTTTTTGTCTTTAGTCTAATTAATTGGCATGTCAGCTAACAAAGAACTATGTCGTAAATAATTGTTTTTTGGTTTAAGTAATGAGAAATTTTTAGTTTATTAAAAAAACTAAGTTAAGACTTAAGACATTATATTATGCAAAACAAGGTAAAGTTGATAGTAAATAACAATCACTAGGTAAGATTTGTGGCAATTAGTATCACAAGTCTAGAACTCGAAGACTACTAAAGCGCTTTAAAAAAAAATTAAAAATAGTAAAAAAAAAAGAATTTGGCTGATTAGGCCTATATTCGCCTTAAAATCAAAATGTTTCATACTTCAAAATAATTGGCCCTATTAGTTGATGAATGAGATCATTTTGTAGGTTTTCAAGATTTACACCCTAAAGAAACTAATTCCAGATTAATCCCTAAAAAACGGTTTTAACACGTTTTTTTTTCTTAGGGTGTAAACAATTTAGACTCTTAGTTCATAGTATTTTTTTATTGAGTTTAGAAATCTAAAATCCTTTTATATATATATATATATATGAATATGCAAGGTTCAAGCCAAGAAGATAGTGATGCGATATGCACAATTTCTAACAACCGTCCCAAAGTAATTGAATGTTGGGGTTCAGAGTTTTTTCTTTGATTTATTTTACTTTTAGTTAAAAGAAACTTTGACTACTGAAAATTTTGATATTGATTCTATTGGCAATGGCTTTGGATTGTCAAATAATTAAAATAACTCTAATCGATGTTAACATATCTTCTTTTAATTATAATATAACATTTAGCGGTTTGCATGCATATATGAATTATATCTGTCCAACTTATTTGCCCTCTTTTAACCATTTTCATTCTTCAACACTACTAGTCTTACGTGCATGTAATTAGTTACTAGATTCAGACATGGTTTGATTACCCCTATGGGGACAATGATATAACCTTCGAGCACTCTATTGGGCCTGGATTTGGTTCTCTGACTATGATTTATTTTTGTAGACCATGATTGGGCTTTTACGACTAGATATGTCCTTTTTGGGCTTCGTAAGTTGACCTGATCTTGAAATATCTGATCCTCGTGATGGATGATCTTTGCCAAGTGTTTGGTTGTGATATCAGTCTTATTTGACGTATCATCAATTATTATTGTTGTTGTTGTTTTATCGGAATAATATAATGAGAGTTCCCCAAATGAACATAAAATTTGTATGCCTTCAACACTAAATATCCTTTCCAATTTTCCCTCCCAACTCACAACAGGTGTTTTATGTCATTCAAATGAAAAATACTATTACACATTTTTTACTATTGTACCCCTTTCAAATGTCAACAATTTACAATCAAAACTAGCCCATGTAAACATTCATTAATTATATGTAAGCTCCTAATGTACTTTATTTGAAGTCCTCTAATTATCTATAAAAATAAAAAAAATTACATCTAACTTTTGGATTTTTCCTTTTGCCCTCCACATTTCATACTTTTACAATCAAACCTAGTTTCTTTCAAACATTGATTAATTATCCAAGGAATGTGATTTCTCGAAAAATGTCGAAATTTCACCGAATATTTCTCTTTTTTAGTTACCGAAATATTTTTTTTCATTTGGTCAATCTCAATGTCTGTACATTTTAACCCATTATGATTTTAGTTTAGTATTAAATTTTTGTTATATAAAAGATTCTTATATAATATGTAGTTTGTATGACATTACGAGTCTCATGTTACTCTTTATGTAACATGTAAGAGTTTAAAATGCTTAACTTAAATTGATAATTTCAAATTACAATCGAAAATTTTGCTTTTTTCTATACATAATGAAATATTTCTTCAAATCAACTTACAGAAATTACCTCGAAAAATGTAATCACAATCCTTGATTATATCTATGCCCCTAACATAGTTTTTTTTTAAGTTCCTCATTTGTTTATAAACTATACATAGGCTCTTAAAATAATATATAATTATTTTGTTTAGAAATTCAATAATATTTATTATCATTATTGAATTGTTGTAATAAACTCCGCCCGTTCTGACGGTTGGTCCGAAGCCCGGATAAAGGAGGAGGGTCGATGCTAAGCCCGTGACAGGAAACCGTAAAATCCTTCACATCTCTCTGGAAGAGGGTTGGTGTTAGGCCCGTAACAACCAATCATAAAAATCTATCACATCCCATGAGCATGGATTTTAGTTCAAATAGATTAATGTTGATGACCACATTGCTTGGAGAGCAAAAACATGTGTAGCTGATCCCAAGAGTCTCATGAGTGGGTTTTGATGATGATGATGATTGAATTGTTGTAACAAAATAAAAAGTACTGAATATTCGCACACGTAGAGCACATCGACACCCTAGTATATATATTATGAGACATATTTCCTATGACATTGAGTCCAACTATATATTAACCTGAGAAACTTGTGCTAAAGCACATTTACAGTCATTTTAGTTTATAGATATTTATATGTTTTTACTATTGGGACCCCAAAGTGAGATAAGCTTACAAATCACACCCTCAAGTTAGCAACTACCCTCGTACTTCAAAATTTTATTTACAAATTGTATTCCATTATATATTAGCTTCTCAATTTCCCAAAGCACCATTTTAATTCAAAAAATTCCCATTGGTTATTTAGCTAAGCAATTTAAACAAACTATTTGGCCCCTCCTTCTACTATTTATTATTATTATTATTATTATTATTATTATTATTATTATTATTATTATTATTATTTTAATATCTCACCCACTCAATTTCTTCCACACTATCGTGGTTTTATACTTCAGTGTAGAACTATTGATAGATAATATTTAAAGCCAATGAAATTAGTTCTTGATAAGTGTGAAATATTTTATTCCAAGTCTTCACGCAAAGTGGATGCTAGGTGACAACAATGATGCAGGCATGGTTTGGTTATCTCTATGAGGACGGTGATGTAGCCTTTAGACATTGTTTGAATTAGATTTTAGGATAGATTAAATAAATATAAATGGTCAACCATCCAATTTAATAAAAAAATTACTAACGTTTTAAATTAGAATGAGAGAAAAAAGTGGAAGAGAATAACTTTCTTCGAGTAAAATGACTAAAGTACCTGAATTCCAGTTTTTCTAAAACATGGGACGTTGTATGAAACAATTTTACTTTTTTTGTCTTTAGTCTAATCAACTAGCACTTCAGTTAGTAAAATGATTGTCTTTGGTTTAAGTAATGAGAAACATTTATTTTATAAAAATAAAAAAATAAAAAAATCTAAGTTAAGACTTGAGACATTATATTATGCAAAACAAGATAAAGTGGATAATAAAACCAATCACTAGGTAAGATTTGTGGCAATTAATATCACAAGTCTAAGATTCAAAGACTACTAAAGTGCTTTTTAAAAAAATATTAAAAACAAATAAGTAAACATGATAAAAATAATTTGGCTGATTAGCCATATTCGCCTTAAAAATTAGAATGTTTCATGCTTCAAAATGGTTGCCGTTGGTCCTATTAGTTCCTGATCTGAGATCAACTACTCTTTGGTGTAGGGTTTTCAAGATTTAAACCCTAAAGAAATTAATTTCAGATTACTCCCTAAAAAACTATTACAATTTTTTGTTCTTAGGGTGCAAACGATTTGGACTCTTAATTCATAGTATTTTTTTTTAAAATTGAGTTTAGAAATGTAAACCTGTTTTTATAATGAATATGCAAGATTCAAGCCAAGAAGACAGTGATGCCTTATGCACAATTTTTTCACAACCGTCCTAAAGTAATTGAATGTAGGGTTGATAATTTTTTCTTTGATTTATTTTTAATTTTAGGAAAAAAAGAAAATTTGACTATTGAAAATTTGATATTGATTCTATTGGCATTGGCTTTGGATTGTCAAATAATTAAAATAACTCTAGTCGAATTTAACATATCTTCTTTTAATTATAATTTCACATTTATCAGTTTGCATGCATATAATACCTATATGAATTGTATTGGTCCAACTTATTACTTGCCCTGTTTTAGCCATTTTCGTTCTTCTACATTGCTAGTCTTACGTGCATGTAATTAGTTTACTGAATTCAGACATAGTTTGGTTACCCCTGTGATGACATTGATGTACCCTTCGGCGCAGATTAAAATAAATAAAAAAAGATCAACAACAAACTTATAAAATAAAATCATCATATATATATATATACTACTACTACTCTGCATGTCATATTGAGAGTATATCAAGTTGAGATAAATAAATAGAATGTGTGTGAGTATATCAAGTAAGATATTGAAGCCGTGCTCCATTGTCAAATATAGCTCTAAATAAAAAAAGAGAGGCAAGAGAAGTAAATCAAATGAATGAATGTTATAAGGATTTTGGGTACCTGAGATTGAAGGGGCAACAATATTATACTTGGTTCCAAAGCGTTGAGATGATGAAATACCACCACTAATGGATCCCTTCAAATAGATATATAATAATTAAGAGAGCATATATGACATTAATATCTTCATCAAACATAAAGGAGCTGACAAAACCAATATGTATTAAAAATAATGAATTTAAAAAAGGTTTAAGCGGGTACATGAATTTCAAAATTATTTGCAAGTGCTATATATCATATTCTGAAAATTGCATTTAAAAAATAAATAAATAAAAAAACCTACATCCAAAAATTTGTAATTGAAAATTAGGAATCCTTCATGTAAATCCTTGTACCTTGTTTCCTTTCTTATCTTCAATAAATATCTTTGTGTTTGGCAAAAAAAAAATTAAAAAAATCTAGTTTTGATTTAGGTTTAACAAAATGTGGTTGGATACACCAAACAATTTTTATAATGTAAATCTAAAACCAAAATAGTTGGATACCCGTAGCAACTCCCTTATTTATTAATCTTATATTTGTTAAAGTTAAGGTCGCCTCTTTTCAAGGACATTGAGTTTAACTATATAATTACCATAGAAACTTATGATAAAGCACGCTGTCATTTTTAGTTTATAGAGATTTATATGGATTTTACTATCGAGACCCCAAAAGTGAGATAAACTTACAATTCACACCCTCAAATTAAAGCAACTACCCTCGTACGTCAAAGTTTAATTTGCAAAATGTACTCCGTTATTTAATTCAAAAGTTTACATTTTGTATTACCTAAGCAATTTAAACAAAATAGTTTGCCCCCTTTCCTTCTATTATTTATTCTTTTTTTTATATAGTAGCTCAAACCAAACAATTTTTATATAAGCAATTTTTTTATATAGTAGTTTCCTTCTATTATTTGAAGTCCTCTATAAAATTTAAAAAACAAAACAAAAAACACTTACATCTAACTTTTGGATTTTCCATTTTGCCCTCCACATTTCATACTTTTACAATCAAACCTAGTTTCTCTCAAGCATTGATTAATTATATCCAAGGAATGTGATTTCTCAAAAAATGTCAAAATTTCACTGAATATTTCTCTTTTTTAGTTACCGAATTTTTTTTTTCATTAAGTCAATCTCAATGTCTGTACATTTTAACCCATTATAATTTAATTTTAGTATAAAAATTTTGTTATATAAGTGATTCTTATGTAATATGTAGTTATGCAATATGTATTTTGTATGACATTACGAGTCTCATGTTACTCTTTATGTAACATGTAAGAGTTTAAAATGCTTAACTTATATTGATAACTTCAAAATTACAATCGAATTTTTGCTTTTTTCTATACACAACGAAATATTTCTTAAAATCAACTTACCGAAATTACCTCGGAAAACGTAATAACAATCCTTGATTATATCTATGCCCCTAACATAGTTTTTTTTTTTTTTAAGTTCCTCATTTGTTTATAAACTATACATAGGCTCTTAAAATAATATATAATTATTTTGTTTAGAAATTAAATAATATTTTATTATATTGAATTGTTGTAATAAACTCCGCCCGTTCTGACGGTTGGTCCCAAGCCCGGATATAGGAGGAGGGTCGATGCTAGGCCCGTGATAGGCAACCGTAAAATCCTTCGCATCCCTCTGGAAGAGGGTTGGTGTTAGGCCCATAACAACCAACCATAAAAATCTATCACATCCCATGTTCATGGATTTTAGTTCAAATAGATTAATGTTTATGACCACATTGCTTGGAGAACAAAAACACGTGTAGCTGACCCCAAGAGTCTCATGAGTGGGTTTTGATGATGATGATTGAATTGTTGTAACAAAATAAAAAGTACTGAATATTCGCACATGTAGAGCACGTTGACACCCTAATATATATATTATGTGACATATTTCCTATGACATTGAGTCTAACTATATATTAACCGGAGAAACTTGTGCTAAAGCACAATTACAGTCATTTTAGTTTATAGATATTTATATGTTTTTACTATTGGGACCCCAAAGTGAGATAAGCTTACAAATCACACCCTCAAGTTAGCAACTACCCTCGTACTTCAAAATTTTATTTACAAATTGTATTCCATTATATATTAGCTTCTCAAATTCCCAAAGCACCATTTTAATTCAAAAAATTACCATTGGTTATTTAGCTAAGCAATTTAAACAAACTATTTGGCCCCTCCTTCTACTATTTATTCTTTTTCTTTTTTTTTTTGATCTCACGCACTCAATTTCTTCTACACTATCGTGATTTTATACTTCAGTGTAGAACTATTGATAGATAATATTTAAAGCCAATGAAATTAGTTCTTGACAAGTGTGAAATATTTTATTCCAAGTCTTCACGCAAAGTGGATGCTAGGTGACTACAATGATGCGGGCATGGTTTGGTTATCTCTATGAGGACGGTGATGTAGCCTTTAGGCATTGTTTGAATTAGATTTTAGGATAGATTAAATAAATATAAATGGTCAACCATCCAATTTAATAAAAAATAAATTTACTAAAGTTTTAAATTAGAACGAGTGAAAAAAGTGGAAAAGAATAACTTTTTTCTAGTAAAATGACTAAAGTACCTGAATTCCAGTTTTCTAAAACATAGGACATTGTATGAAACAATTTTACTTTTTTTTTGTCTTTATTCTAATCAACTAGCACTTCAGCTAATAAAAAAATATGTTGTAAATGATTGTCTTTTGGTTTAAGTAATGAGAAACATTTATTTTATTAAAAAAAAATCGAAGTTAAGACTTAAGACATTATATTATGCAAAACAAGGCAAAGTGGATAATAAAAACCAATCACTAGGTAAGATTTTTGGCAAACAATATCACAAGTCTAGGATTCGAAGACTACTAAAGTGCTTTTAAAAAAATATTAAAAACAAATAAGTAAACATAACAAAAATAATTTGGCTGACTAAGCCATATTTGCCAAAAAAATTAGAATGTTTCATGCTTCAAAATGGTTGGTCCTATTAGTTCCCGATCTGAGATTAGCTACTCTCTGGTGTAGGATTTTCAAGATTTACACCCTAAAGAAATTAATTCTAGACCTAAAAAACTATTACAAATTTTTTTTTCTTAGGATGCAAATGATTTGGACTCTTAGTTCATAGTTTTTTTATTTTTATTTTTATTTTTTAAATTGAGTTTAGAACTCTAAAACCTTTTTTTTTTAATGAATATGCAAGATTCAAGCCAAGAAGACAGTGATGCCTTATGCACAATTGTCTCACAACCGTCCTAAAGTAATTGAATGTGTGATTCATAATTTTTTCTTTGATTTATTTTTAATTTTAGGAAAAAAGAAAGAAATTTTGACTACTGAAAATTTGATATCGATTCTATTGGCATTGGCTTTTGATTGTCAAATAATTAAAATAACTCTAGTCGAATTTAACATATCTTCTTTTAATTATAATTTCACATTTATCAGTTTGCATGCATATAGTACCTATATGAATTATACTGGTCCAACTTACTTGCCCTGTTTTAGCCATTTTCGTTCTTCTACATTACTAGTCTTACGTACATGTAATTAGTTACTGAATTCAGACATAGTTTGGTTACCCCTATGATGACATTGATGAACCCTTCGGCGCAGATTAAAATAAATAAATAAAAGATCAACAACAAACTTTTAAAATAAAATCATCATATATATATACTACTACTACTACTCTGCATGTCATATTGAGAGTATATCAAGTTGAGATAAATAAAGAGAATGTGTGTGAGTATATCAAGTAAGATATTGAAGTCTTGCTAGCTCCATTGTTAAATATAGCTCTAAATAAAGAAGGAGATGCAAGAGAAGTAAATCAAATGAATGAATGTTATAAGGATTTTTGGTACCTGAGATTGAAGGGGCAACAATATTATACTTGGTTCCAAAGCGTTGAGATGATGAAAGACCACCACTAAATGATCCCTTCAAATAAATATATAATAATTAAAACAGCATATATGAAATTAATGTCTTCATCAAACATAAAGGAGCTGAAAAAATATTGAAGTCTTGCACCATTGTTAAATACTACTCTAATTAAAGAAAGAGATGCCAGAGAAGTAAATCAAATCAAATGAATGAATGTTATAAGGATTTTGGGTACCTGAAATTGAAATTGAAGGAGCAACAATAAGTATACTTGGTTATAGAGAGTTGAGATTATGAAAGACCACCACTAAAGGATCCCTTTAAATAGATATGTAATAACAAAGAAAGCATCAAAACATTTGAGATTGGAAGGAAAGAATGGAAGAAGGAATTCATTGTATAAAAGATAAAACTGATATTATTTGGTTAGCAAGCTTGCTAACAGTACTCTCCACATATATACTTCCTTTCAAGTCAAAGCTATAAGATAGGAATCAAATAAGAAAAGAGATGAGTCTCTTGTATGGCACAACTTGTATATAGTCATTAATTGCCACCCTCTGGGATTACTAATTGCACAGTGGAATAAAATTAATTACATTGCTTCCCAAGTTTTTCTTTGTTGAAGTCTTTTCTGGTCAGAAATGTTGATACATCTGGGCATTGTTTACGATATTCTTATACAAAATTTCTGGAATTTATCTATATATTTCATGAAGACCACGCTGTTTTAATTTGAACGGGTTAGTCCCAAATTCACTTGTATGGGTTTGTAAATTGTGAATCAGCACGCATGCATGTCTCTCACACAGATGTCTCAAAGAGAAAGAAGGATCGAGTGTTAGTGAAGAGAGGAATTTTTGTATGAACATATCTATTCGGTATTCTTTGGAAGAGCATGAGAAGATTTGAGATGGAAAGGGAAACAATGGTTGGAAGGAAGGAATTCATTGTATTAAAAGGTAAACTGATATTCTTTGGTGCTTTGTTAACAATCCACTCCACATCATATATGCTCCCTTTTAGTAAAGCAAAATAAGTTTTCCAACCAAAAATGTAAGATAGAAATTAAACAGGAAACGTAGATGAGTCTCTCTTGTATGACACAACTTGTACATAATGTCATTGAACGCAACTTGTATGATTTTTAAGGACTTGTTAGCAATTTTGGTGTATAATTTGGTGTAAGGACAAAATATATTGAAACAAGAGAGACCTCGGAACTACTTTTGCTTTCTTCACTAGGCTTATAAATATATATATATATATATATATATATATATATATATGAACCAGATTTAATTTCTAGAACCGAATCAACCGAAGTCTACAGTCATTAACCAAACTATTACTTGAATTAGATCTAAAGCTTGAAACTAGAGCATATGCCAGTTCATTTTTGGCTTAATACATTTCAGCTAGTTCGTTTGTATTTGAAAAAAGAATAAATGGCATTTATATTGCTACATGGGATGGGATTACTGCCCATTGTATCTTTGATTTGGTTCAGTTTATGCGTTCAGAGCAAGCTCTTTCAGTGTGCAACATCATAATCTCACAATGTGTTGTGACCTAAATGCATCAACTAAGGTCAGTTTAGGACACGTGCTTTTCCCGACATCTCCATCTGTATATTGAATTGATAGTTATTTGAGTAGCTAGCCTTTTCCATCAAGAACTTCAAAATGATTTTCTTCGACCAGCCTGGTCAGAAGAAACTCAGAAAGTGCAAAGAAAAATAACGCAATAGTGACACTTAAACGAAGAGCATTGTTCATTGAAACTGAGCATTTCATCAGAGGTGAAAATTCTTAATTAACCATTGGACTTGGTGAATCAGTAGTCATGTGTATCAAGGGTATAGTCAGAGACAGTATGAGCTATCTCATTTGAAATTCTAAGTACGTTGTGGAAAAAAAATTAATGCAGAGAGATCAGAATTAAGACTAGACAACATCTCATAAACAAGTGACGCTTTATTACTTATTAAATATTGCATTTGTTCAATTTCTGCACAAATTTAAGCAAGGTGGATTGCTTCTTGCAAGCAAATGACACTCTTCCTGAAACAGAGTTCAGTATCTCGTGCAATAGGATAAATTCCGAACTCTGCTGCTGCATCAATTCCAGAAGGTCGTTCACTTCAACTTCAACTTCAAATTCAAATTGGTGTAGCTGGTCGGTCCATTAAGATATGCACCTCATTCTGAAAATGGAAAAACATATACAGAGAAGTTACTGACTAGAAAGTAATACATAAATCAGGCATACAAATTGGATACGGATATGCGTTCCGTGTATCCAATTGACTTGAGAATTTGATTTGAGATAGAGCATTGGAAGGTACAATTAAGGCAATCATATGGATTTATTAATCTCATGTTATTTATGAGTAGACAATCTTGGTAAGGTGCTCACTAGTCACTATTCAATCTTTGGAACAAGACGCTACTAGCATTTCAGCAGTAGCATAGATTATATTGTTTTGCGATTATATATAACAAGCAGTGACGTGTAACTTACGCGTGGTCACTATCTACCTGAGATTTTAAATAAATTTCAAGCAAGAGTGATTCTAGATGTCGAGGAAACTGGCGAGGGAGGGTGCCTTGCACGTGGCCGACTTTTGTTTCAAAAAAAAAAAAAAAAAGCGGGAAATCTTGTTTGAATTTCGTTGCTGAAATTTAAGAGGGAGGGAGGAACCAAAAAACAGAAAAAACCATAGAGAAGGAAGACCACTCCCCAAACCGATCTCCGCAGAGAAGAAATCAGAAGAGAAGAGAAGAGAAAATGAAGCTCTCCCGGAAGATAGTAGGAACGACATATGGGTTTTGTAAATTCATTAGTATTCTCTACAATCGCGGTGTTTACCCGGAAGATAGTTTCGTTAAGGTGAAGAAATACGGTCTGCCAATGTTGCTGACTGAGGATGAAGGGGTGAAATCTTTCATTTCTAACTTGACTGCCCAGTTATCTGGTACATGTTCATTCCTTCTTCAAATTTTCTGTTCATTAGGCCTTGAATTCTTACTATGTTTTCTATGTGATTTGATAGAGTGGCTTGAGGCTGGTAAGTTGCAAAGGATTGTGCTTGTGATTATGAGCAAGGCAACCTCTGAGGTTCTGGAGAGATGGAATTTAAGTATTGAGACTGACAACGAAGTTGTCGAAAAAGGGTTTTTTTTTTCTCATGAAATTTAAGTATTCCCCTTTCGATTGATACTTCCTAATTTCCTCAACGCCTGGTTCATTAGGAAGGTTTGTTTGATCATTTTCAAGTGATTCAAAATTGATTGGGTTGCAAATGGGTTGATTGGTGAAGAACTGAGAGAGCAGAGGTGGTGTTTGAAGAAATGCCTGTGAGAGAGTGAAGAGAAGTAAATGGGTTTTGAAGAAATGAGAGATGGTGGTGTAGGCAACTTCTGAGATTATGCAGAGATGGAATTTCAGTATTGAGACTGACAACGAAGTTGTCGAAAAAGGGTATTTTTTTTTCCTCATGAAATTTAAGTATTCCCCTTTTGTTTTCCTTTTCTATATTGTGAATTTGATGGTCTAATTTTAGGGGGGTGTATTGTATATGGATTCTTATGGAATTGATAAATAATTTGAAAAGTCCACGGACTCTTTAAATTGTCCACAGACTCTTTAAATTGTCCACGGACTTCTGATGATTCCTTAAATCCATAGACTTTTGCTACAGACTTTCTAGAGATTTATGAAAATCCACGGACTTTGTATGAACGACTTTTACAGATTTCTAATTATTTGCAAGATAAAAAAGAAGTTGGTACTGACATATCCTCTAACAAACCAAATATATTAAACATTGGAGAACAAGACATGTATCTGACAAAAAAAAAAAGATAACCAGGCAGGTAATGACATGAAATCGCAATCCAACATTCAACAAAATCAAATCATTCAACACAACCAAATTAAAAATCATCACTTGCAAAATGAAATAAACACATAGTATTTAGCCTTATGCATATAAAAAAGTATCAAACTACATGACTTAAAATCCAAATGGCCTATAGCTTATTAGCTTTATGCATCCCTTTGTGCCCAAGTGATCCAGGGTAATGCAGTCAAAGCAGTCGTGCGCAGATGCTCTAAAGGGACAATGTGGCATGACAAGCAATAAGTGCATAAGTTTCAAAGCACCTTTATGAAATTATGTAATTGTAGGAATAAAGTTTGAATGAAAACCTAGAAAATAATCCAAAATCATATACCTCCTGCCACAACCAGTTATAATACCCAAGTATGGAGTTGCCAGTTTTGATAAATGTTCATTGAGAATTACCATATCCACACATAACCCCCACCATGCTTATTACCTAACACATCCTATTAATAACCCTCACCCCCTAGCGAGCACAAAAGATACGCTGTAATTTTCTTAATAGAAGTTTGTCGCTAGGCTTTCGCATTAGGAATCTAAAACCCTATAACTGCTATGCTGAGAGTACCCATCGTTTCCCATTCCTAGTTGGCGTAAAGGTGTTAGATTAAACATACCAAACTGATGCTATAAAAAAATGAGACGGAGTTGTATCGAAAAGAAAGGAAAAGGTAGAAAAGAAAGAGAGGGAAGTTATTTTCTCTCATCTTTGTACGACACAAAGTTGGGATAAGGAAAAGATGAGATTTAGCATGAGAGAATGCAGATGGATTGGCCTAACTTTGTTGTGGTGGCGACCCTTGAGTCTACAGAGGCACAACTTGTTGAAGAGGGTATGAAAATGGCTAGTCTTGATGAGAAGAGACTAGTTACAGATAATAAGAAGAAGATGTGATTAAAGAGGGAGGGAGACTTTTTTTTCACATTGAAATCTTTGATATGGAGGCTGGCAAACTATTGAACTTTGTTATTTATACCTAACACTACAAAGTCCATGATAATCCATGATTTTCCAAATCCATAAATATGAATGATATTTTGAATACCCTAAAACTTTTGTGGACTTTCTGAAATCCATATTGAATACCCTTAGACTTTGTGGATTTCAGAAAGACTTTTTAAAATCCTGATTGAATACCTCTAAACTTTTGTGGACTTTTTAAAATCCAAATTGAATACACTTGGATTTGCAGAATCCATGAAATTTATTAAATTGCCCACAAAATCCAGATACAATACACCCCCCTTAATTAATTCAGCATGTCAAGGGAAAAGAGTGAAAAGGAAATCATGAGAGAAATTCAAGCAATTATGAGGCAGATTGCATCCAGCATTACTTACTTGCCATGCCTTGATGAGCCATGTGAGTTACTAATTTCCTTTTTGTTTGTCCAAACCAGATTTTTGGATTGATACTTTGTAATGAGTTTATTGACATTTGTGGGTTTAGGTGTGTTTGATGTGCTAGCATATACTGATAAAGATGTGGCTGTTTTATTTACATGGATTGAGAGTGACCCCAAATTGATTGAGAATCCGCAGATGGCGAAACTGCATTCTTTTGACACCAAGGTAAATATTGCATTTGCATTTGTGTGTGTGTGTGTTTTGTTATAGAAATGAAACGCCTGAATTCAGTTGATAATCATTTTGTGATGCTAATGCAGATACATAGGGTGGATACTCTAGTTTCGTACAAGAACGACGAGTGGGACGATGAGCAATAAGAAGAGTTCAACAGATTCTTAACTGGAAGAAAGTCTGTGAATCCTTTATTCACATTTTGTGTAGTTTGAGTGAAAAATAAAATAAAATGGAGGGATCTGATTTTCTTTGCAGTATGCATGGTTTGGATTCTAGCATAGAACTGAAAAAGAATGTAAGAGTCCATTTTATTTTGCTTCGGTTTCTATGTTTCCAAAAGTTGTTGGAAATTGTGGTGTTGCATTGTGAGATTATATGACATTCTGGATATTTGATCAGTATATTTTTAAACCAAAGCCATAATCTTGATCAAACTTAGTTGTGGTGTTGCATTGTGAGATTATATGACATTCTGGATATTTGATCAGTATATTTTAAAACCAAAGCCATAATCTTGATCAAACTTAGTTGTTTATACCAGTTCAAATTATATTTTGAAGTTGATCAGTTTTTTCTTAACCAACTTTGTTTTTGGGTTGACATAAATTCATTAAAAAGATGCATAATTTGTGTATAATCATTATCGAATTTTTCTTTTAAAACCAGCATAGAGTAACACCAACAAAGGGCGTGGGTCAATAGCGTTGTAGTAAAAAAAAAAATTGGTTGTGCCAGACTCATACAAGCTCTTTTTACATCCAAGTGGCTCTTTGTTCTATCCTAAAATTGCATAATCTGAAACTTTTGGGACTAAGGATAACCTTTTACTCGATAGTTTCAAAGAACATTATGCTTCATACAACCTAAAAATAGGTACAAAGGGGTTCGAAAAAAAAAATGTACAAAGGGGTTCGAACAACTAAATACAAACTGTTAGTAGTGGAGAGACGCATAAAAGCTGGAAAGCTTTGCTAGTAACATATCAAAAGGAACTGTAACAACTGGCTCTATATAGCATTCATAATACATTCGGTTTAGTAATAAATCTCAAACCGATTGACTACAGACTGCTGCCAAGTCTTTGGAAATGAGAAGGTCAATCTCATTCCCCTGGGTGAAATGCTTCTGATCGATCAATACACAAGTTGTACTCAGCACAAAAGCATTGTATTTACAGACTGGTAGTTTAGCTCTCTAGTTTATGAAAGTAGGACAAGTTTAAAGGATGTGAAATGTTCAGAAGTACTATTTGTCAAGATAAATCGGTATCTAAGATTAATCTGCAAAGACTCTGTGCCTTTCCTCTATTCACCCAACATTCTTGCACCCTGGTACATTGCGCCAGGACGGAGCTCATCCAATGTATCCACACTTCTGAAAACACTCAACTCTCTAAGACCAGTCCACCCAAGGTGTACCAGGAAATCACGGTCGTCTTCAGTGTAAAATGTCTTTTCCTCAGTACGAACTGGAATACGATCAGACTCATCATAAAAGCAAATTTTTATTGTAATTCCTGAAACAAAAGAGATCAAATTTTAATGCCTACAGATGAACTTAAAAAATATATTAAATATAGTCGATAAGAACATTTTTCAAATTGTTACCTTCGTCAAGGTGAAGAGTATAAGTCCCTAATGGCATATCACGATCAAGGCTCCGAATAACTTCATCTTCATCTTCTAACCAAAATGCTCGTCTGGTTCTTAATGAATTTACAAAACCCATATGTTGTTCCTCCTTCGCACACTCTTTCCTACACCACCATCTCTCATTTCTTCAAAACCCATTTACTTCTCTTCACTCTCTCACATGCATTTCTTCAAACACCACCTCTGCTCTCTCAGTTCTTCACCAATCAACCCATTTGCAACCCAATCGATTTCGAATCACTTGAAAATGATCAAACAAACCTTCCTAATGAACCAGGCGTTGAGGAAATTAGGAAGTATCAATCGAAAGGGGAATACTTAAATTTCACGAGAAAAACAAAATACCCTTTTTCGACAACTTCGTTGTCGGTCTCAATACTGAAATTTCATCTCTCCACAACCTCAGAAGTTGCCTTGCTCATAATCACAAGCACAATCCTTTGCAACTTACCAGCCTCAAGCCACTCTATCAAATCACATAGAAAACATAGTAAGAATTCAAGGCCTAATGAACATAAAATTTGAAGAAAAATAAGGAGAATGAATGAACATCTACCGGATAATTGGGCAGTCAAGTTAGAAATGAAAGATTTCACCCCTTCATCCTAAGTCAGCAACATTGGCAGACCGTATTTCTTCACCTTAACGAAACTATCTTCCGGGTAAACACCGCGATTGTAGAGAATACTAATGAATTTACAAAACCCATATGTCGTTCCTACTATCTTCCGGGAGAGCTTCATCTTCTCTTCTCTTCTGATTTCTTCTCTGTGGAGATGGGTTTGGGGAGAGGTCTTCCTTCTCTCTGGTTTTCTCTGTTTTTTGGTCCATCCCTCCCTCTTAAATTTCAGCAATGAAATTCAAACACGATTTTCCACTTTTTTTATTTTTTTGAAACAAAGGTCGGGCACGTGCGAGGCACCCTCCCTCGCCAGTTTCCTCGACATCTAGAATCACTCTTCAAGCAAATATTTTTTTTTTTTTTGTTTTAAGTAATACTGCTCTTAGTGTAACCCTTACATATTCTAATAGTATAAACTACATAAGCACAAAAACAACACCTAAACAAAGCACCGTCCACAACAGCCCATCCCACACCGTTCCACCCAATAGCATTGCAAAACGAAGAGCAGACTCTGTTTTTGCCCCAAGCACGCCTCCTTCTAGCTGTCCGCCCCCACCCAATTCCTTAGCCATGACGAATATAAGGCATATGATTCCTATCCAATCGAACCAGTCCCGCTACTCTTGCAGGAAGGTTTGAATTTTCAAAGACCCGACTACTATCTTCCTTTTGTGCTTTGCTTGCTAGCGCGTCCGCCACGTGTCACAACTATTTTCTTGCTTAGCCAAGTGAGGTTGGCAAGTGTACATAATGTAGAGTATTCCACATTGTTCTAGAGAGAGTTCTCTAGAACCTCCCATAAGACTCCACAAAGTTCCATAGGATTCTAGTCCTTAGATATTTCTAAGGAAGTGTGTAGAAACTCAATATAGACCGTTAGATTAAAATGATCACCACCGTCCATTGAGGAGGTGGAGTTGTATAAATAGGCTAAGGCCTCATTTCTTGTAATCACCTCAGAGAATTCAAGCAATACAAGTTCTAGTTCTCCTTAGCTCTCTTGTGTGTTCTTAGCTTGCTTAGTTTTCCAAAGTCTAAGTAAGTCTTTTGTGGGCAAGGCTGACTAGCTTTCTTTGATAGCTTGGGGCAAAGTTTGCTAGTGCCGCACGGAAAGTACCTTGTGAAAAGAAAGCCCGTGACAGTTGGTATCAGAGCCAAGGTTTGGCAAAGTTGGTGAAATCATCCTACACAAGAGAATGTCGTCAGAGGTCAACAACCCAGCAATTGGCAACACTGACAAAGGTGGGAAAGTCCGCAAGGACAAGTCTAAGGACTTAATCGCTGCGATGGATGAAAGGTTGGCCAAGTTGTGTGCCACCATGTCCGACTTAAGGGAGAAAGTTGAAGACATGGAACTACGCATCGAGGGGCAAGCGTCCAACGGGGAGGACCAAGAGCTCCGTGAAGAGATGCAAGGAGCCTTAAACGCAGTAGTGGACATGGTGTCCAAAAAGATCGAGTCCCTAGAAGCCAAAGTTGTTGCTAAAGATGAGGAGATGGAAGCTTACAAAGAAAGAGTTGAGAAACTTGAAACTCAGCTAAGGGTGTGCATGGCTGCAGTAGCCAATGGTGGGACTACGCCAGGGACAGTCACCCACAGAGTCGAAGCTCCCAAACCTAAGGCCTATGGTGGGGCAAGGAGTGCAAGGGAGATCGACAACTTCTTGTGGAACATGGAGCGCTACTTTGATGCGGTTGGCATAATAGATGAAGCATCAAAGGTACGCAGTGTCTCCTTATATTTAAATGATGTTGCTACAGTTTGGTGGCGCAGAAGGTCCGATGATGTCAAGAAAGGATTATGCACCATCGACACTTGGGAAGAGTTCACGAAGGAACTCAAGAGACAATTCTACCCGGAGGATGCCGAGAACGAAGCTAGGGCCAAGCTTCGTCGCCTTCAACATAAGGAAGGCCACATAAGGGAGTATGTGAAGGAGTTCTCAGAGTTGCTCTTGGAGATTCCTGACATGGGAGAAAAGGATGCTTTGTTTAGCTTCCTTGATGGCCTAACGGGTTGGGCCAAGTTGGAATTGAAGAGGCGAGGTGTGCAAGACCTTGCAACGGCTATGGCTGCGGCCGAATCCTTGATTGAGTTCAAAAGAAAGGACTCATCCAAGGGACAAGGGAAAAGGTCGAGTAGTGATGGCAAAGGTGGGGGAGACAAGGAGAAGTCCTCCAAGGAACACAAGTACTCCAAAGACAAGGGGAAGGAGAAAAGAGATGGATCACCCAAGAAAATGTCTTGCTTCTTATGTAGTGGACCCCATCGGGCATTTGAGTGCCCAAACCGGGGGAAACTCGCCGCGCTTGTCATGGAGGAAGAAGCAAAGGAGGAAAGGAGGATCGCCTCAATGAATCTCCTAAGTGCCATTCAAGCTAAGGTCAAAGAACAACCACGTGGAAGGATGTACGTGGAGACCGAGATTGGGGACAAGACTTTGAAAGCCATGGTGGATACCGGAGCCGACACAGTTTACATGGCCAAAGACCTTGCTGAAGAAATTGGCCTATCATATACAAAGGAGAAAGGTTATATCAAGGGAGTCAATGCTAAAAGTCTCCCAATTGAAGGAGTAGCTCGTGGCACCGATATTCGGCTTGGACAATGGCAAGGTAAAGTCGACATAACTATTGCCCCAATTGATGATCACAAATTCTATTTGGGTATAGACTTCTTGGACATGGTGAAGGCTTTTCTGGTACCATATGCCAACACCATGTGCATCATGGAGAAGGGACAACCTTGTGTTGTGCCCGTAGTAAGGGAGATAGGTAAGGAGAGAATGGTGTCCGCTCTCCAACTTTCTAAAGGAGTAAAGAGAAATGAGCCTACTTACTTGGCTACCCTCAAGGAAGATGAAGGTCCCATGGATGGAGAGGTGAATGCACCTAAGGCCGTCCAAGATGTTCTCAAGGAGTATAAGGATGTTATGCCTGCCGAGTTGCCTAAGAAGCTTCCACCAAGGAGAGAGGTGGATCATGCTATTGAGTTAGAAGTTGGAGCAAAGCCACCTGCATTTGCTCCTTATCGTATGGCACCTCCTGAGCTCGAGGAGTTAAGAAGACAATTAAAGGATTTACTAGATGCTGGTTATATCCGACCCTCCAAAGCTCCATATGGTGCGCCGGTCTTATTTCAAAAGAAACATGATGGATCCCTACGGCTTTGTATTGACTATCGGGCACTCAACAAGGTCACTATCAAGAACAAGTACCCGATTCCACTTATTGCGGATCTCTTTGATCAACTTGGTGATGCAAGGTACTTTACCAAGCTTGACTTGCGCTCGGGATATTATCAAGTCCGCATAGCCGAAGGAGATGAACCAAAGACGGCATGTGTTACAAGGTACGGGTCTTACGAGTTCTTAGTCATGCCATTTGGTTTAACTAATGCGCCGGCCACATTTTGCACTCTAATGAATAAGGTACTAGCTCCTTACCTTGATCGGTTCGTAGTTGTGTACCTTGATGACATTGTGATATATAGTAAGACATTGGAGGAACATATAGATCACTTGAGACAAGTGTTCCAAACCTTGAAGGAGAACGAGCTCTATGTCAAAAAGGAGAAATGCTCATTTGCCCAAGAAGAAGTGACATTCTTGGGTCATATCATTGGCAAAGGCAAGCTTCGTATGGACAAGTCCAAGGTACAAGCCATCCAAGATTGGGAACCACCAACCAAAGTCACCGAGTTAAGATCTTTCCTTGGCTTGGTGAACTATTATAGAAGGTTCATCAAAGGCTACTCTTCCATAGCCACTCCATTGACAGACTTGCTCAAGAAGGGACAAAGTTGGGATTGGAGTTCAAAATGCCAACAAGCTTTCGAAGGATTGAAGAAGGCAATTGTGGAAGAACCGGTGTTGGCACTTCCGAACCATTCTATGTCTTTTGAGGTACACACGGATGCTTCCGACTTTGCTATTGGTGGGGTACTGATGCAAGAAGGGCATCCTATTGCCTTTGAAAGTAGGAAGCTCAATGATACTGAGAGGCGGTACACAGTACAAGAGAAGGAAATGACAGCGGTTGTGCACTGCCTACGAACATGGCGACATTACTTGCTTGGGAGCAAATTTGTGGTCAAGACCGACAATGTTGCCACTAGCTACTTCCAGACACAGAAGAAGCTCACACCAAAACAAGCTAGGTGGCAAGATTTCTTGGCAGAGTTCGATTACACTTTGGAGTACAAGCCTGGCAAAGCTAATCTTGTTGCAGATGCTTTGAGTAGAAAAGGAGAACTTGCTGACATAAGTCAACCTCAAAGCAACTTGAAGGAACGCATAAAGGAAGGATTGGCACATGATTCCATGGCTCAAACCATCATAGCTCTTGTCAAAGATGGGAAGACAAGGCGGTTTTGGGTGGAGAATGGCTTGATATACTCTAAGGGAAGGCGAATCTATGTTCCACCTCATGACAACCTAAGGAAGGAAGTCTTGAGAGAATGCCATGATAGCAAGTGGGCGGGACATCCAGGTATACATCGAACTCTTGCTCTTGTTGAAGATTCCTATTACTGGCCACATATGAGGGATGATATCGAAGCATATGTGAAGACTTGTCTTGTATGCCAACAAGACAAAGTGGAGCAACAATCACCTGCCGGCTTACTTGAACCCCTCCCCATCCCAGAGAGACCTTGGGAGAGTGTTTCTTTAGATTTCATAGTCGGGTTGCCTACATCCGAGGGTTGCAATTGGATCCTTGTGGTCGTGGACAGATTTTCGAAGTATGCCACCTTTATTCCCACACCCAAGAAATGCACAGCCGAGCAAGCCGCACATTTATTCCTCAAACATGTGGTGAAGTATTGGGGTGTGCCAAAATCTATCATCAGTGATCGGGATACTCGGTTCACGGGGAAATTTTGGACTGAGTTGTTCAAGTTATTGGGTACCGACCTTAATTTCTCTACTAGCTTTCATCCTCAAACGGATGGTCAAACAGAGAGGATGAATGCTTTGCTGGAGTTATATCTTAGGCACTATGTGAGTGCCAACCAACGAGATTGGGCTAAGTTGCTAGATGTTGCCCAATTCTCTTTCAACTTGCAGAAGAGTGAAGCGACGGGTCGTAGCCCATTCGAGATTGTCATGGGACAACAACCTATGACCCCGAGTTCTATTGCCACTGGCTACACAGGAGTGAGTCCATCAGCCTATAAGTTTGCCAAAGGATGGAATGATCAAGCTGATGAGGCTCGAGCTTACTTGGAAAAGGCCTCCAAGAGGATGAAGAAGTGGGCCGACATGAAGAGACGGCCTCGAGAGTTTCAGGTTGGAGACCTTGTGCTTGTCAAGATGCATGCTCATGCCAGACTTTCTGGACTGCATCGTGGCCTTATTAGAAGATATGAGGGTCCTTTCCCCATAGTCAAGAAAGTGGGAAAGCAAGCCTACAAGGTCGAGTTGCCGCCGAGGATCAAGTTTCATCCAGTCTTCCATGTGAGCCTACTGAAACCGTATAAGGAAGATCGGGATGATCCAAATCGAGGAGTTTCACAAAGAGCACCAATGGGCATGAGGATCCAACATGACAAGGAACCAGAGATTATCTTGTCAGATCGTGTGGTGCGTCATTCCAACCAACCTCCCACACATGAGTTACTCGTCAAGTGGAAGGGATTGCCAGAAACTGAAGCCAGTTGGGAGCCAATCCAACATTTGTGGCAATTCAAGGAGCAAATCAAAGCGTACGAGGATTTGAAGGCAACGAGGACGTCGCCTGATTAGGTGGGGGAGAATGTCACAACTATTTTCTTGCTTAGCCAAGTGAGGTTGGCAAGTGTACATAATGTAGAGTATTCCACATTGTTCTAGAGAGAGTTCTCTAGAACCTCCCATAAGACTCCACAAAGTTCCATAGGATTCTAGTCCTTAGATATTTCTAAGGAAGTGTGTAGAAACTCAATATAGACCGTTAGATTAAAATGATCACCACCGTCCATTGAGGAGGTGGAGTTGTATAAATAGGCTAAGGCCTCATTTCTTGTAATCACCTCAGAGAATTCAAGCAATACAAGTTCTAGTTCTCCTTAGCTCTCTTGTGTGTTCTTAGCTTGCTTAGTTTTCCAAAGTCTAAGTAAGTCTTTTGTGGGCAAGGCTGACTAGCTTTCTTTGATAGCTTGGGGCAAAGTTTGCTAGTGCCGCACGGAAAGTACCTTGTGAAAAGAAAGCCCGTGACACACGGCGTTAGCTTCCCTGAAAATATGTTTCACTCCCACTACCAAATTCTTAGTCAAGTTTTTAATCTCCCTCCAACAGTTTTCTAGAAACCAATGGATCTTATACACTTCATAAAACCAACCCCGCACAATCTCTGAGTCTGTTTGAATTATCACTTTATTAAAACCTAATCTTAAACATAATGAACTCCTTCAAGGAACACTAACACTTCTGCCCGATTTTTAGTTCTAGTGCCAAAAATAATTTGTTGTGCAATAATGCACATACCTCTATCATATCTAATTATAACTCCACCAATAGCTTTGTCACTTTTTGATGATCCATCGACATTAACGACCACAAATCCTTCCGGAGGGAAATCCCTATAGACTATCCTATCCCCCCTATTATTTATCGGCAAAATAGGAAACCCCATAACCCTTAGTGGTTCCTTGAATGCACTGATACGTTTAGGCTAGGCACAATCGTTTGCCAGACGCAATCCCCTTCTTACCAAAAAAATCACCGCCAACCCATTCGGTTTGGCATTTTCATAAACACATATTTACATCTTTGTTCCGTAATTCCCAAAAACTTAACATAGGAGTCGAGAAAAAAGCATACCTACTTGTGTACTCATGTTCGCCCTTCGAAACCACACTGTCAAAATGGTAGAAATCTCCGCCGGTCTTCGCACATGGATGTCAAAAACATATTCAAAATGGCTCCATACATCCGCAGCCAACCTTCCGTTTATAAATAAATGCTTCAACGATTCAACATCTGGATTATCACAACATAAACATCTCGATTATCACAACATAAACATCTGGATTATCACCACACCTATGCAATTCCCCATCCACCAGGACACCTCTCTGAAGCAGTTTCCATACAAAAAAAAATTTCTCGACGGTATTAGCGTTTGCCAAATCTTCTTAAACAAGTCTTCTTCCGCACCCCTAATCCAAATCACATCATAGGCGGATCGAGTACTAAAGATACCATTCGTATCCGGAGTCCACACACAAGAATCTTCACTCTGCTCCCCACCCGGATTCTATCTTCATATAACGATTTTGCCAAGTTTTGAAGGAGTCAATTACCTGTTACCTAGACGCGCATGAGTTGAATGATCTGATCGTCATCGCCCTCAGAAAAGGCGCCTCTCTTAAGATCAGGTCGTAAATAATTATTCCATCTTAATCTACAACTCTTCCCACATCTTGACAAACCTTCAGAACCACACCAAAACACAACACGTCAATTGCTATGCAATGAAATAAAACCAATTGAATGTATAAGCACAGTTATATGATCCCCACCTGCTAGTTTAGGTACCATTCTCCAACAATGAATGCCATTGTTAAGAATGAAGTGCATGAGCTTGTGATCTTCCTCAATAGTCCATGGACCTCTCTTCAATCCAATCTTGTCACAACAAGGCTGTCTACCCATTGTACAACCTCCAAAACAAAATGAGACTCGACCGAGTATATATATCGAATGAAAGAATCAACAAAAAATAAGAAATTTCGTGGTCGGGGAATAGAGAGAGGGGTTGCACCCAAATAATTGATAGTTCTATGAAAAGATGCTCTGCCAGTTCATACAAACACTATTAAAAAAGAACGGTTTAGTGATTTAAGTAATAATTAGCATAAAAGTCATTAGAGAAGTCAAAACAAAGGATTAACAAAGTAAGAGGATATAAAACGTGTGTCCTTTTAGTTGACATAGCCATCCATTGGCATCAAAACTCTTCTCTAATTGTGTTTTGTTAAAAATGATTTAAGAATTGGGAAGGAAGGATTCCTTCTTGGCTCTTCAAATTTTTTTTTTTTTTTAAAGATTTGTGAATTGTGATATAAACAGTTAAGACAAGATATTTTAGGAAGCGGTATTTAGGGATGATTCATTACTCATTCCTTTCTTTTTTAAAGGTAAGCATGGTTTTTATTAGATCTCGGAATTAATGCCTCTAAAATCATTAAACACTGACAGTAAGGTTTATATCTTGGAATTGTAACACCAGCCGCTTATTTGAAACTGAAAATCGGATAGTCTTACAGATTATGAAACCAAGCTGCCTAAATGCTTGCATAGAGAAGTTGAGACAAACGGATAAAGAGCAAAAGTGCAGTTTAATAAATACTTGTAGAAACTATTATTAGGTAGGATAGAAGACTGCTACCTTACATGTTTTTCGAGTTCTCGATCTGTTTATTCGTACATAATATCTGTTCAGAGTTGTTACGTTCATGCAAGTTGTGAAACCAAGCCCGTGACAAAAAGTGGTATCGGAGCAAAGATGTCGTGCTAACGTCTACACATGAGGGGTGTCTGTCTGTGCTGGTAGTGGATCTTTCACAATAGGGTGTATAGGCAGGGAAGGTGCGGAGAATGGTATATACTACTGTGCCATCAAGTTAAAAAATACCCAAAAACAGAAGAAATAAAAATACATAGCGCGAATCCTTGAGTCGCGGCATGGTTTGAAGCAAAATATATATTGAAAAACATCATATTTACATAATGCATTTTGAATGGGACGGCAAAGCTAACCATGAATCATTGGCATTGACCATAAGAAGATTTACTTTAAAATAGGGTTAGACAAATATAAAGGTACAAAACATATAGGGGAGATGAGCATCTTTTACACTAGATCAATTTAGAGCATTGTTCATGTACTTAAATCTTTTGCATATCTAATCCAAACCCAAGCCAATCATTATGTCTAATAATATAATTTTCAGATCCTCATGGTACCTAACTACCAACTAATATCACTTTTCCTTTAGGGGCAAACCAAGCATGAACGTTCTTCTCCTTGCTGTAATGTCTGTTAAGTTCTGGTGCCATCTTCGACTCTATTATCGCATTGAGATTCTTTTTGGTTTTGATCGGATGATATACGCTGGCCTTGCAACCTTGTACTGCTGTTCATGCAATTGATTATTCAATTTATATGCACATTTATTTCCTAATTCCTAATAACATTTCGTGTGAGTGCACGTTAACAGTTGCAACATGCAACAAGCACAGTTTTTTTGTCAGCACAAACTTGATTTTTTTCAGCTGCCAAAATATGGAAGAGAACCAGAATGTTCTGTGAAGATAACAGCTTACAATGTAATATGTGACATTGAGTTAAATATCTGAGGCACGTATGGACTGATAGACATTTCACAAATAGTTTCTCCTATATAAGAAATTAACATAGCAAAATTGTAAAGTGGTTTGATCAACTGAGAACTATAAACAAAATCTTATCCTGCTGATCTTTGTTATGCACATATTTGCTCTGCTATGCTACTTCAAGTGGAGCTCACAGTGGTGGTCATTGCCAAGCATCTGAATCGCTCCAACAGCTTCAGCCTTTCACCCTAAACTTTTTGCAAATACAGATCAATAACATTGGTCTAAGATGGAATTATTCGGGAGATATTTGCTTTTGTCTCTTAATCTAGTTTGCTAGAGGTCAGAATTGCTTGAAAAATGTCACATATTTTGAAAAGGCCGACCTCCAATTAGATCAAGAGGCAAAAAGAAAAACCCCACTCAGCTGAAAGACATTGGAAAAAAAGATAGCACTTTTTTAATGGGCGAGCAGGGTTTTATTGGATCCCAAAACTATTAAACGCCTTCGACACAGTTCACATCTTGGATTTTTGGTACCATCCACAATAGGTATGCCAGCTGAGTTAGCACCCATTGGGAAAAAGGATAAGCATATTGAAGACTGCTATCACCTAATTTTTATAACTTACTCAGATTTTTCTGCAGATGCTTCTGTGGACTCCTCACTTGAAGAACTTAAATCTGTCAGCTTCCCAAATGATTCTTTCGCATCCCCAAAGAAGTCCTTTACCTTATCGAGCACAGTTTTAAGCTGATCTGGTGTTGGAAGCTGAAAATGGGATTCCAGTAGTATGTGAATTAAACTGAAAATATCCACGATACCCAATGGTTGACAACCAGTGAAAATATGCAGCAAAAAATTACATGCAGTTTTCAAGCACTCTGACATTCCACTAAATGAAAAAAAAAAAAAAAAAAAAAAAGTATCAGGAGTCGGGCATTACAGAGAACCAGAACATGTCTTTATTTGATTTACAAGTCATATTTCCTGACTTATTATCTCTTGCGATTTTTGTTTCACATTTCACAATTGTAAACTCGGGGGTTGATCATATAGATCCTTCACTCCAATGTCCAATTAGAATCATCTGTTTTCTGGTCCTAAGAACTGTTAGCTAAAGAATAATACACATTCTCCACATATTGTGCACATTATTCTTGCAATTTTGGGTGCAAAGAAAGAAAAATTTATGGAAGTAAAAGACACTGGAAACTAGAAACACTCTCCACCCCCTCCCCCACCACAATTTCATCCCGACCTCGAAATTTCCCCTTTTGTGCTCTTTGATACACTCTGTTGTCATTGTTTTCCATGGAGTCAGATCCAGGATCAGATCCCAGTCAGGCCGCGCACCTCGATTCTCCTCGGCTTCAGAATGATCATGACCCAGGTTCGTCCAGCCTGAACAAGGTCGGTTTTGTGCAGTCCATCTCTGCATGCACACGGCCTGTCCGCCCGCATCGCTCAGTCCTAGGCCACAATCTCTTACGTTCAAGGGGACGGGGGAGCTCCGGAGTTTGGGAAGGAATTAGCGAAGCCGACAGTGATGACACAGTTGACAGACATTATGGCCAAACGTGCTCTTTCCATGCAACGGGTAATGTATCTATGCCTTCGGTGGCTAGGAATGAGGTGGATGGAGTTTGCATGAAGTTTTCGTCCAGCTGGTTGAGGAGAATCGTGTTTTGCAAAGCAAGAACCATTCAAAGTCCACTAATACCATGATTCGCCCAACAGATGATAGTGACGAGGCGGTGTCAGACTCGGAGATGGGATTGGAACCTCAAGCTATTACAGATTTAACATTGGGGTCTCTATCGGATAAGGAACAACAGCATATAGTCCAACCAGTGGTCCTCCCGGGCAAACGTCGCAAGACTAAGAAGGGCAAATCTTCTCAACGTGTTTAAGATGATGGAAAACTTTTTGTTTTGGAATGCTCGTGGGGTCGGTAATCAGGCCACGAAGCGGAGATTGAAGAATATGGTGTTGGAGCATAAAATCAGAATTCTTATGATAGCGGAGCCTATGATTCCTGTTAGTAGATCAATGGAGATTGGCAACAAACTTCGTCTAGGGGGGCTTTGCCTCGAATGATACGGTTGGTGGAAAGATATGGATCCTTTGGGATACTTCCCTTGCTCTTTCGGTGCTGCATATGACGGACCAGATCATTCATTGCCAGGTAAAGGATTCTGATGCAAGAATTTTTTTTAATTTCTTTTGTTTATGCTAATGTTCTGTGGATGAGAGAAATGACCTATGGTTGAACATGACAAATTTTGCTGCTACCCATGACATTCCTTGGATGGTCGGAGGAGATTTTAACACTTATTTTCACTCTGGAGAGAAGTAGCGGTTTGGAACCATCCAGGGCAAGTATGTCTCAGTTTTCTGATTGTATTGACAATTGTGGTCTCATTGATTGTGGCTTCTTCGGGTCCTCGTCTCACCTGGTGCAATAACAGGCAGGGTAGTGAGCGCATTTGGGCCAGATTGGATAGGATCTTTACTAATTCAGTTTGGTTAACAGATTTTGGTAGTCCAAAAGTAGAACATCTTAGCAGAACTT